>MJUU01038728.1:13272-32075 GCA_002080025.1 Modiolus philippinarum | reverse complement strand
TATTTTATATATGTGAGCTTTTCAGTGGAACTCCTCCTTCATTTTTGGGTTTAGTGTTTTAATTTTGTGATAGAATTGTTGCATATAGTCTGCAGATGTGCAATAAAGTTTCAGAATTTTGATTCCGGTTCCGACTTTGGTAAATTTCCTGAAAGTCTCAAAGACCACTTATTTCTTGGAATTCTACCTAGCAACCATACATGTAGTAATTTGTTCAATTAGGACTAACATTTTCACCAATTGAATTTTCAAAAATATTTGATTCCAAGTGTGGTAAATTTCCTGAAAGTGTCAAAGACCACTTATTTTTTGGAATTTTACCTAGTAACCATACTGTTAGGATTTGTTTATATTAGGGCAATCATTTTCACCAATTGGATCTACAAAATAATTGATTCCAAATTTGGTAAATTTCCTGAAAGTGTCAAAGACCACTTATTTTTTGGAACTCTACCTAGCAACAATAGTGTTAGGATGTGTTTCGATTAGGGCGATCATTTTCACCAATTGAATTTTCAAAATAATTGATTCCAAATTTGGTAAATTTCATGAAAGTCTCAAAGACCACTCATTTTTGGAAATTCTACCTAGCAACCGTATATCCTTGTATACTTTCTTAGTAAAAGTAGTGACTATCAATAATTTGATTTTAAAAATGTTGAGGAAAATTACCCCAAGGGTCAATAACGACTGTTTTCTGTGTCAAACAGGTGAGTGCGGGGATGGCCATCTTTTCTGATGGCACCACTTCTAGTTTTTTTTTTTACATTTTTCCAGTTCTTATACTAAATATACAAAATGGCAATAATGTATTGTCTCTGGGTCGCCCTGACTTAATGAATTTGGTTAGTCGATCGCCCGGTTGATCGATCATAGATCCATTTCACACACGTCAGAACCGATATTATGCAAAAAGCATAAAATTTGATTGCAAAATGCCACACTTTAATCGTAACTTATTTTTAATTGAAAAATATTGTAAGATAGATCTATTTTTATATTTTATAACAATATCAGGGAATTTAATATATAAAAAGCGGAAATATTTTATTTTGGTATTTAAAGAGGACCTCGACCAAAAAGTGAATATTTTGGTTGCATTGTTATAGTGAATTACCTCTTCTCTTTAACAATAAAATGCCACGCTTTAACATTTACTGATTTTGATTTTTAAAACACTTACATAAAGATTGAAAATTAAACTTTCTCGTTATAGCAGGGAATATTGAAACGATAATGGAAAAACTTGTTAAATATCTGATAGAAAATTTATCACTGTACTATTCTTTGTTAAAAAAATTGACCAGTCGGATTATATATTCCGCGCATGCGCACAGCTGATGGGACGAAAAGTGCTATATGTGCAGTTCGCTGATAACTTGATGTCCGAGTGTGGCATAACTTTTAACATTACATATGACGAAGTATCCTATCAATTTCATTTACTGAAACAGTCACGTGATTATAAAAATATTTAGCGTATTTCTATTTATATGTATATTGACGCCATGCTTCTATTTTTAAATATATTGACGCTATGTTTCTACTTATAGTTATGTTGACGCTATTTAACTAAATTTATTTCCAGTTTGACTTTCAAGTCTTATTTTTTCACCGTAAAAGGTCATGGAGATATTAAACAGCCGAAATCGATACAAATCCATTAAAAAGTTGTCCCATGGTATTTTTAAGCGCTGCACATATATAGGAAAACAAAAAAAAGTTTTCTGGTTTCTTTTACTTGAAAATAACAAATGTGTTTGCATATATTATCCTTTGCAAACATGCAACAAACTCACTCTTGTCGCTGTGCAGATTAATTTCATTTTCGCCTTCAACCAGAGCTTCTACTTCGAAATAAATTCAGACGTATGGACAAAATCTTACTAGGCAAAAATGCAATGAGATACAACCAAAACTACATATGTAATATAACAATAATGGACCTTTTACTCTGTCAATATGTTATATATGGATCTGTTATGGATATATTGATCTCGGACTACGTCCTCGGTCAATATAAACCTAACAGGTCCATATATAACATATTGACCTCGTTAAAAGTCCATAATTGATAAATATTTCACCTGTTGCATGCATTCTTGGAGTCCTGTTTGATTCAGACTGTGAGATTCTAAACACACGTCTCATTATTATAAGATATTATATATAGGTTTGCAGGATTAAAAAGCAAGTGATTAATTGGACAGAGTGTTAAGAGCATCTAAAATATTATCGAAATATAGACCTTAAATCATTATATCTTTGTACGCCAAGACAGGCACAGAACATTCAAAGAAAATGGGAATTTGAAAAACTTGTTTTTGGTCTGACAGGTGAACATATGCATTAAAAACATTTATTATATGCTGCTTATTATATGTGAAAAAATAAACAGTTATGTTAAAAAACTAATTTGTATACAAATTTTATCTTTGGACTATATACAAACTGTAAAAAAAAGGTAAAATGCATAATATTTTGTAAACTTACGTTTTGATGAATAAAATTTATGTGACAAAAAAAATATTCTTCATCATTCCCGAAAATCATTTCGACTTTTTTTACAGGATCAAAATTTTNTGCATTTTTTGTCGTACATATTCATGTTGCTCATGAAAGCTCATTCTAATAATGGGTTTTTCTTTCTCTCTCTCTCTCTCTCTCTCTCTCTCTCTCTCTCTCTCTCTCTCCCATTTTTTGTCACTGGGGTGGCTCATACCGCTTGATCTTTATTCTTTGGAATAGGTTTACACTACTTTTACTATATTTTTGTGGATGTTCAGTTCACATAGTGTTTTTTGTCACAAAACATGATGGTTGTTCTTTATTTTTATGGCGGCCCATACCGCTAATGCTTTATTTCTGTGGGGTGATTTTGTGTGGATTTGTGGGATTGGTATTTTGTTTTTGTTTTATTTTGTGTGGATTTGTGGGATTGGTATTTTGTTTTTGTTTTATTTTGTGTGGATTTGTGGGATTGGTATTTTGTTTTTGTTTTATTTTGTATTTTTTTTATTATTGTTTGCTTTGTTAGAGAGTTTGTGTCTTTGTTTTCTTTTGTATCTTGAGGGTTTAAAGGTTTTATGCGAAACTCCTATAATGATTCAAGTTACTAGTGCCTTGACTTTTGTTGAGCCTCATTTTGTATTTCTTTATTATTTGGGGAGCTGCTTATTTGTTTGTTTTTATACGCCCGTCGAAAGACGGACGTATTATTGTATACCCTCCCTCCGTCTGTCCGTCTGATGGTCCGTTAACTTTTCAGTTTCCGGAGATTTTTTTCTGTAACCGCTTGACATATTGATTTCATATTTGGTATATGAGCATACTCATGATCTAAGTGAGATACAGATCGAGTTCGAATTGGTGCCTGTCGGTTAATCCCATACAGAGTTATGACCCTTGGACTGAGTGAAATTTTGAAAATATAGGTTTCCGGAGTTTTTTTCTGTAACCGCTAGACATATTGATTTGATATTTGGTATATGAGTATATCTAGTCGAGATACAGATCAAAATTTGAATTTGGTTCTGGTCGGTTGATTTTGTACAAAGTTATGGCCCTTCGACCTAGTGAAATTTTGAAAAATATAGGTTTCCAGAGTTTTTTTTCAGCGTAACAGCTTGACATATTGATTTGATATATGGTATACGAGTGAATATAGTTGAGATACACATCAAGTTTTAGTTTAGTCCTGATAGATTGATTGTGTACGGAGTTACAGCCCTTGGACTTAGTAAATTTTTGAAAACACATCAGTTGTTCCGCCTTTTCTTTACAATGCATGGATATCTTGATTTGATATATAGTATATGATTGTATGTTTATAAAGTACTGATTAAGTGTAAATGTTGTTCTTGTTGAATGATATTTGTGGACAGTTATGGCCCTTGGACTTAATATTTTTTTGAAAATTCATTTTTGCACCTTTCTTTACATTAACTTTACATATTAATTTGATATTTATTAAAAGGTTACATCTTGGTAAGGCACATATTCCGTTTGACCGTTTTTTTCAATCAAATTTTGTTGTGATCCAACAATGCCATAAAGTTCGAGTTGACAGTGGACGGGCGTATCATGCGCTTTTGCCGCAGCAGTTTATTTGTTTTGTTGTTGTTGTGGTGTAAACATTCTACTTACAGAAGGTAGTTTTGCAATTGGGCGGATTTGTATTTCAATTGGGCGGAAATATTTTTTCAATTCGGCAGCAAATAATTTGCAACTGGGCGGATTTAATTTTTTTCAAGTAGGCGGATAAAGTGTGATATGCCTGTAAAAATATATAATGAGACGATTGCTTAAAACCAAATACACTTAGCAAGGCAGAATGTTGGATCGTTGTGATTATATACAGGCCACGTTTTGTATAAATTTGTTCCCAGTAATTTGATATTTTTGCTGTTCCGCGTACATTTCTACAGAAATGAAGTTCAAAAATTATCAAATGAAGGGGACATATCTTTACTACATCTTATGAACGTAATATTAAATTTGTCTCATGGTTTCTATCATTGTTATGTCGTTCCTTTTTGATACTTAACCAAGTGATTACATGTATAGGGTGAACTTCGTTCTGCTATCAATAATTTCAAATAGTAGACTGGGTCATACTTAAAATGCCAGAGAGTGAGAGCGCCTGGGACAATAAAGAATCACAAAAGGCATGTAGAATGATTAGACGCAACTCCCAAACAGTGACTAAAAAGATGAAATGATTTTGATATTTTTTCTTTTTTTTTTAAATTTACTTTATTTCACTTCTTGGTTTACTTGTAAAGCATCTCCGCCCAATTGCAAAATAAAAAAAACGTCCATTTGAAAATACTGGAAATTTCAAAATCCGCCCAATTGAAATGCTAGCTTTGAAACAACTTGCCATTCGATTTCTGTATTTCCAGTCTGAACTGAAGAGACATAAGTTGTCGAAATGGCTAAACACAGAAAGTAAAACAACAACTTCGGTATTTTGTATTCAAACGGAATGTATTTGTCAACTTTTGATAAACCATATCAATAGTTTTAGAAATTTTTCGTGTAATTGTACGGAATATGAACTGACTGCATTAGTTATATTTCAGTGCAGTCAATACAATGAGTCATATAAGTAACGCATTAAACAATAATATCAATATCTTTAAAAAGAACAAACAAGCGTAAATTTGTTGATTAAGCTTTACATTTTATGTTCTAAAATCCTATCCGCATTTAAACCTAAGACATATTCATATTTGAAGAATAAACTTTAATCCTGGCTCATAATTTTGAAACAGTTTATCAAATGATTTAACACTTCGGTGAAAAAATATCACCCTCCACATTGTTTTGGATGGTACGTTTTTACATCGTGTGTTATTCTACCCTTACACCTTATTCAAAGGGTATAGTCTTTTTATAAACACAGTCGCTTACAGTTTACTAACTGAACAATTTAAGCAATTTATTTTGTATTTTTGTACTATTGGAAAATTAGAATGTGACGCCAACATCTAAATCATATTGTATGATGAATAACCATCGTAACATAGCTTTTTAAGATTTAAAATGTACAAAAGGAGACTTGTAGTTACTAATTCCAAGGCTTTTCTCGATATCAGCTGTACATTTTCTTCAAAGACTTTACCCAACCTTGTATGGCTTTACTGTTGAATGTCCCAACTTCAGGGTCATATCCCAATAGTGCACTATGGTGGTATAGAGCTGCCATCATGCAGGCTTGAGTTAACAACAGATACTATATGAAAAGAAAAAGAAAAATGGAGATGAAGAAAATACGGAAGAATATAAAAACTAAAACATACCATACAAAAAAAAGACGAAGACAGGAATACCAGAAATACAATGAAAATGTGGTTACACCTTTTGAAAAATGAACCACACTCAAGAATGAAATTCTGGACGTACATTAAACATAAACGCAAAGATGACTCCAGCATTACATAATTCACAACCAAGACCAACATATTAGACAGGCAATATCAATCAGACTTCTCCGCAAAAACCACTTTTTCTGCAGAATAATTTGAAAACTCGAAAAGGAGGCCCAATAACAAAATTACCGAACAGGGTGACTAGGTACAGGCATTTCAAAAGATATTCCCAAAACAAATAGAGACAACACGCAAATCCTTTTGAAACTATTAGATATCATAAAAACTGGCATCATAAAATTATCGATACAGCTAAATCAATACAAAGCTCAAGGTCCAGACAACATCTCGCCAAGAATCCTTTAAGAACTGGCAACAGAAATACACCACTACTCCTATTTGTATACCAACGGTCTGTAGACACCAACTTTATACCTGCAGACTGCACTCTGCAAATGTTTCACCAATATACAAAAAGGGATCAAAAACAAAAACAGAAAATTACTAACCAATACCTCTAACATCAAACGGCTGCAAAATAATGGAGCACATAACAGCAAGAAACATAATTGATTATGGCGAACAGAATAATATATCCTATATCCTTTACAGCACGGATTTAAACAAAATGCTCCTTGGGAACGCAACTTATAAAATTTGAAGATGTTATCTAAAAAAACTTACAAAACAGGAACCAGACAGACATTATCATGATGGATTTTGCCAAACCAATAGCTCCACTAGCGGAACCCGTCACACTATCAGTGAGTCAATCCAGGGTTGAGTCAAATCCGGTTATGTCAAACCGTGAAGACGTGAAATCTAGCTGAAAATGTCCGTTTTCATTTGGGACACAGACACGTTATACTTGTCAATGATGTCATGGTGACGGCCAAAGGATTTCTGAACGGATGAAAGTAACAAAGGCTGAACAAATCCCTGACTAAGCAGCTTTTAGGACAGTGTTTTTGCTCTATTAAAAAATTTACTGTATAAACTACATGCTCGACAGTAACGAATCAACTGTGAAAGGTACACTCATATGCTGGAGGGGTAGGTATATTGCTGCTAAGAAAGGGAAAGTTCACAATTGGGAAATTAAAAGCATCACGTTTGTCATAAAGGTTAGATTTCAAACGCCCATCTTCGTCAATGTATATTTAAAGATCTAACAACGAAGCTGAAGTAGGTGGTATCAGTAGTCTCTTTAATTTCAAAATCATTGGGATATAAAAATCATTGAATTTTGGATTATTAAGAGTAAGGTCGTAGTCAGTTAAAAGAAATGATCATCCCAGTATTAAGTAAAGGAAGAATCTTGAATCAGAGTTCGAACCGAAACTTCAATTTTTTTCGATAAGGGATTGATATCTATGAAAGTACTTTTTAATGATCGTATGAAGCCTTGATTAATAAGGCAGTCACAACAATAAGCAATGAAGGGATATGGAGTAAAGGCACACGAGACAAAGTCTCTACAGATGGAAAAACAAATCAATAGAACAACGCTTTTATTGTTGTTCTTCACGTTGAAGTCACCATGAGTATCATAGTAAGATCAAGACGGCCCAGGGCACTGCTTTGAGTAGCATTCACTGCTAGATGTCGAGCAACGCTACATCCATCTTTTTGGGGGGTGGTAAAGGGGGTCTTCAACACGAAAGAACGTGCTTAAAAATTACCGAAAACGAATCACGAGTGATAAAAATGGTCAATCACGAAACACGGAAAANTTTTTTTACCTGAAAGCTCTTAAAATCAATGAAAATCTATGAAATTTTGCTCTGTGATACTTTCGGGTACCGTTATAATTCTAATTGTAACAAGTCCTGATTTTTTACAGGAAAATGAACAGGCACGAAGTATAAAATATCAAAAATGAATCACGAGCTCGAAATATGGACAAAAACGAGGCACGTGGAATAATGCCTACACGAAAACACGAGGAATAAAAACACAAAACACGAAAACACAAATTTATAAAACGCCAAAAACGTTGCACGAAAATAACCCTTTACCACCCTCTTTTTTGATACATGGATGCGGAAACGTCAACAAATATATAATTAACTGGCAAACTGTTGTCATCCGTTGCCCGACAAAAAGACTATTAGATTTAACATAATAGAGTCACAAGATGTGGGCAAAAGAATCAGGTGGTCAGAATAAAAATTTGACATTACAAAGTATATATATATGATTCAAAATACTGCCCATTTCTCGGTCTTACTATCATCGTTGACTCCGATAAAATTAAAGTTTATGATAAAAGGAATGATTTTGATTTCACTATTACTAATTTCCCTTTTCTTGACGGCGACGTTCCTATAGCTCCATCATACGGGATGTATACGGGATGCATATATCTCAATTAGTACGATTCGCACGCGTCTGTTCTACTCTTGACGACTTTAATGAACGTAACCTTACTATCACATCTAAACTTTTACAACAATGTTACATATTTCATAAATTGTTGAACTTTTTTAAGAAGTTTTATAGAAATTACTAGTATGTACATTTGCTATCTAAATATGGTGTTGCTTGTAAACAGCTTATTACTATGGAAATCTCTCACCCTCGTTTTTACGAAAATACTGTTAAAAATGTCAAAAAATGATAAAAAATCCAGCAAAACTGGGACGTAACTTACATTCTTTACATACTAGGGGATAATGATAGGATAATATTCATGACTCCGTTAAATTGGCTTTGGGATCCAATGGGCTGAAGATTTTACAGGTAAGTGGCCTCTCACTGATACTGCCAATGTCTACTGAAATCCATGGTGATTCTTTACGAAAGTCTTCGGGAAGTTTTGATTTTGATTTTTCTTTCGTAGTGCGACAGCATTATACCAGCAGACTAGGCTCCATGAGCTAGCCGGTAGTTTGCGACAAGCACTCCTTAACCAATTTTTCTAAATTAAGTTTTGTCTTATTCTTTCTTTCTCAAGATTAAGGTCTTGGGGTTAGTCGTCTACCTGTATTGGGTTTTATGTGTATGATTATATATACTATGGGGAAACAGGATAGAAAAAGGGGAGGTTTGGATACCCATAAACCGGTTTAACCTTACCACTAGCTCTTACTAGTGCCGGTACCAAGTCCGTCTAACCCGAGTTCCTATCATTGTTTGCGTTTGTTTTTCGTCCTTTTATTGTTTTTCTTGTGCAGTTACCTGGTAGATTGTGGCATGTGATTGTAATTTCCGGCCATTGTAAGTGTTTCCTGTTATCTTTGCTTATTAATTCACTGGTAGTTGGCATTCATTTCCATTTTCAAGGAAACCAGAACTCTGCATTTAACTGTTTGTTAAAAGCCTTTTTTCAAAATTTTTCGACATGAAAATAGTTTTATCTGTTAATTGGAGCTTTCTTTTTAGACCTTATCGTACTGAAGTTAATTTACATATATATTGAAAAGCATGGTACATCACTGTATATCTTAATGTAATCTACCATTCTACACTGTCGTTCTTTTTATGTTCACTTTAACACCGAGAAAAATATATTTTGGAATATTTCATTCTTATTAGTTGAAGCCGACCCGGTAAATAATTTTCATTAATATAGTAGCATTTCATTTATGGTAACTTTGACAAGAGTTAGCTGAATTTTGAGCCACCTCATCCCGAGCCTCATCCTTCTCAACTCGCATTTTCAAGTTTTACTACGTTGTAAAAAACTTGCGAAACTGCAACAAACGTAGTTAACCGTATCGTATTCGAAACAGCTATGCGTAGTTACTCACGGATACAATTTTTATCGGCCTCGTTACCGTTTGGTTAGAGATAGCCACTAGAATGAGACAGCAGGTAACGGGAACGATAATTACCTAATAATACCGTAACGGATATGTAGAACAATTTGGAGTATTTGGAATGATTGTTAAGGTGAGGTTAACACCTGCAATGTTCTAATGGATTTTCTTACGTTAATATTGTATACAAAACCATGTTTCATCGTATATTATGTAAAATTACGTTCCACATGTGTATGGTTTATTGTCTCGCCGGTACAAGAGTCGCGGAAAGCGAGACATATGCATACAAAGTACTAGTATTTTGGCGGCGACAGCGATAGTGGCGTATACTGTTCAAAGATATCTCTTAGACCCTTTGATGTAGGAACAAAAAATTTGGTGCGTGGGTAACTAACTTACACCCAATCATCTCTGGCGGACGCATCTCTTGCGGATGTTGTCTCCTTGGCATTTACCCCATTTCCGTTCTTTTTCACACATAATTGTGTGACCTTGACATATTTTACAGTGAAGCCCCAAGTAAAGTTCTTTTTGTGATTAGGTCCGTTTTTCTTTAATTACTGCAGGTTGTATGCAGTGTTATTTGGTATAAAGGTTTGCATTGCTTCGTACATGACAGTCTGCTAATTTCACTGTTCTGCTGGTTCTTGGTTAGTACGTGATATTCTGCCATATTGTTTTTGATCTTGACCTCAGTTTTATGGTCAAAATGGACATGGATAAGCTTTTGTGATTAAACCACTTTTTCATTGGGACAGTGATATTTGACATGAAGGTTCTGTTGAGAAATACAAGACTTCATACTGTATGGCCGCTTGCCTTGACCTTGATTTCATGGTCTAGTGAACTTTGTTAAGTTTTTCTGATAATATCAGTTTTGAATTATTAAAGGGTAGAGTGGCTTGGGTATTTAATATGTAGTTTGCTCTTGGGTAGTACATGACGGTCGGCTATACCTTTTTTTATCTAGACTTTACTTTCATACCTAATGCTACAATCAGTTTCTCTGGAACAGTCAGTGTTACGGCAATGACATTCAGTATATAGGTTGTTTTGAGTAGCACATAACTGTCTGGTAAATGTCTTTAAACTCCGATCTCTGTTTTATGATCAAGAAACCATGTATAAGTATCTTTGCGCAAAAACAGTAAGTTGTACGGCAATGACATATAGTTTTTCGGTTGCTTTTGGGTATTACTGACTGCTTTATCAGCGGCTTTTGAAGCTTGATCACGATTTCAGAGGGCAAACAACATGTTAAGTTCATGTCATTTTATGAGTTTTTCAGTAACCATAGCTGGATGGTTAATGATATTTTGTATAACTAAAAACCGAAGTTACTGTGAATTTACTTTCTGCATATGCGCATTTCGACAACTTATATCTCTTCAGTGCAGATAAAATATAAATGTTTGGAAGATCATAATTTCAATGATATTTAAAAACTGATGGAGAATATATGATATATATATGTATAAATGATTTTCAGTAAAGTAGCCTTTGACCTTGACGAGAAGTGACCATTGAAATAACTAAATACCGAAGCTACTGTGAATTTACTTTCTGTATATGCGCAGAAATTATTTTTGCGTTAAATTATTTTTGGGTGAAAATGTTCTTTTCGCAAGAGTTTAAGGTGAAGGGCCAACAAAGCGGGGACACGTCAGGTCTACAATTGTTGACATTTGCCTAACATAAGACCAAGGTTAAAGTTTGAACTGTAAACAGATATCATAATAGCAAATCTGTATCATAAACATCGTCGACAAAATCTTAGTGATATAAAAAGCACCGTCAACAGCAATGGTCCTGACTTTGTACAGGCATTACAAAGAAATTGTAGATCAAACCGGTTTTATGGCGCGGCATATATTCCCTTCAACGCGGAAGTGGCAGGTAGCAACTCAACAGCAGTTGCTATTGGAAGGTTGTAAACAGTTTAAAAAGAATTTGAATCAGAGTTCAGACCGAAACTTCAACTTTTTCCATAAGGGACTGATATCTGTTGAAGAGCTTTTAAATGATCGTATTAGATGGAAACTTTGGAAGCCTTGATTAATAAGGCGGCCATGGAGGAAACTATGTTTAATGAGAAAGTCTGTATAATTTGTGCTAGCACGAATAAGCAGTGAAACATACAAGCTAGAATATTACTGTCCATGTTATTGAAATTGATAATTTAATTAGTCGTAGATTTTAGTACTGAGATGACCATTTTTGTCAAATTCGAGCGAGACCCAAGTCCAAAATGGTGTAAATCTAGTGGTATCTGTTGTTTCCTTTATCTCTAGTTCTGGAGGATAAACCGATGGAATTTAGTAATAGATATGTAATTAATGGAAATACATTTGTAACATCATCAGTATATCTATAAGTGAGATTAAAGGATATATTAATGAAGACAAGAGAACAGGAAACACATACAATGGTCGAAAATTACAATCACCTGTCACAATCTACCAGGGAACTGCACAAGAAAACAATAAAATGAAAAAAGACAAACAAAGAATACGTTAGGAACTCGGGATAGCCGGACTTGGTACCGTCACTAGCAAGATCTAGCGGCAGGGCCGATCTTTCATTGTATGCACTACAAATTGAGATGTATTCCGCCGAATATGAAAACAATAAGCACCGTATTTAATTCTGGAAAATAATGACACATGTCATGTTATGTGTAATTTTACTCCAGTTATCATATTGCTGTAACACGATACAGAAACCATTAACGATCAATTAGTTGTGTATTTTCTTTTTTTCCAATTCGCGCGAGTGTATGGAAATCATTTCATGAGTAGTAATCTTGCAGGTTTTGTTTCTCTTAAAAATATTAATTATTCATTGAAATTCTATAGCAAAACGAACACTTGGAGATTTTAACCATTTTGACACAATTGTGGTAATTGATTTTTGAAACAGATAGAAACCAACATTTATATGTGTAGGGAGAATAGGGGGCCTATCAAAGGGGTACCAATTAATTAGTAATCTTGATTTTACCTGTAATTAATAAGTAGATATAATTATAAAGTAGACATTTAGCAAGAAATAATAGATACATATATAATATAATTGTAGATAAGAATAATTATTCTATAATATATAAATACTAATGGTAAAGTTGCATTGACATTAAAATGAATAAAAAAGGATATTCACTCGATAGAAAGGATATTCACTCCATGAAAAGGATATTCACCGCGGGAAACGTCACGTGCGACATATTTTTAGAAAAAGGGAAATCCCGTATTTATATCGTCCAATCGCATTGCTATGTAACATTGTCGCGTGACAACGTCATCGGCATCACTAAAAACAGAATTGCTTCATCTAAAGAACAGAAGATCAGCAAAAATGGTGCAAATATGCAAAGAGGAAGACACTTAAAATACGAAACAAGTCAGCGTAACACTGGTAAAGCCGTTCACACAATATTTTGGGAAAAAATCTCCCGACGGATGTCGACAACACATAGCGCAGAATCGCCGCACATTACACAGGTGCAAGGAGTGAAAAGGAAGAACACAAGCATTCATTTAAAAGACAGAAATCATCGATTATTTAGGATAAAAAACTTATTCTTTAAATAAAGTCTTTAAGGAACGTTCGCTTGTTACATTAAAATGTCAATTCCCTCCCTTCTTCACATTCTCCCACCAGTTACGAACAATGGAAAAAAGCCGATACTCAAGTGTTAGCAAGATTCTGTAAATTTCTGACAGTAAAGATAATAATAATGTTATATTTATTGTTTTACTTATCCTCAAAATATTTTTTGAAAAGTATATATTTCATTTATTTAATGCAATGTCCAAAGCCTCTTTAATTCAACACCCATAGAAAATTTCTAGGTGTATAGTATAATACATAATAAAAAGAATTTTTATGTATTTATCGGATAATAGAATAAAACAGTTACTGTCTTTAGTTTCGGTAAATGTGCAGTGTTATTGACTTTTGGGAAAACAGATATTCACCTCGCCATGCGGCTCGATGAATATCTGTTTCCCCAAAAGTCAATAACACTGCACATTTACCTCAACAAAAGACAGTAACTGTTTATTATTTATTGAAAAAATTAAATGAAAAATGAGTAATAGCTAAGAAAAAAAAACAAGTGAATAATTTCAAACAAATTGAAAAGACACTGACACTTAATTTTGCTCAATTATTATTGACCAAAGCTAATGCTTAAAGTATCAGATTGGACAAGACAACCTTTTCCAAAGCCTAAGTTATTAATTAGATTAGTTAAAACAACCCAATGAACGAAGCAAGCTCAAGAATTGTATATGTCGTGTATATGTTATTATTTCATACAAGTTATTACTTGCATGAAAATATTGTACAAGTAATAACTTGTATGATGGCATCATATAAGTTATAATCTGTACAATTTAGATTGTTCAAGTAATTACTCGTACAATTTTCTTAATAAAATTAGCAATAATTTGTACAAAGACATATATTCATAGTTCCTTTTAAATTATTTTGCTTTCCTACTTTTCTGATAACTGAAATTGTTCCCTGGAAAGGGTGAACACTGATTAAAAAGGGAGTAGAATTGCATGAACCCCTAAGGGGAAAGAGGAGGAAAATACATACTGTTTGCTTATCTTTTAGTTAATTTTTTCTGATGCTTATAATTATTGGCCAATTGTCCACTTTCTTGTGCCAGTATTGTATGCAAGATGTATGCTCTTTATTTTTCTTAGATATGGTGTACTTGTACATGAGATAATATCTCATGTGTGCACTTTGTTCAATTACTATTATCTAAATTTATGTAAATTCTAAAACCGAAGGATTAACTCCCTCCAATGTAGTTATGTTCTAGCTATATTTCATGTTACTAATTATTCGAATTTCGTTTGGTTTTATGCATTTTAAACATTTTTTGAAATTATGGATTTCCTTTTTTGGATTCTAGTGCTGCTGATGAGGAATTATTTTCCGAAATGGCCATACAGCTCATAAAAATTATTGCAGTTGGAGTTAACATATGTATTATGGTCTCATGTTCATTTACTCCATATCCTTTCGTAAAATATTTACTTTAATAATATTGAAAAGTGATCATTAGGTTAATAATTTAAAAAAAATAAGAATTTACAAAATCCGAAAGGTATAAAGTCATTACTTAATTTTTTGTTAGCTGTGGTGTATAGTGTTTACTAATGAAATGATAGTATTTTGAGGTGTTAGGATGATAAATAACAAAATAAATCTTCAAATGAAATATGATAAAATTATGTGAAATAACAATGTAATGACCATTCCACAAGTAACTTGATATTCACAATGGATGACAGCAGCTATAAGAGAACTTCTTTTTATTTTATGTCTGCTATGATGTGTTAGCCACTGATCTTTTTTGTAAACAGTAATAAAAGTATTGTCCCATTGCTAAGTTTAAGGTTTATTAATTATGCATTGTAATTTACATGCACTTCAAATCTGTAGATTAGGTAGACGTAATCAATTTGCTTAAGTAGTATAATAGCTGATCCCTATAGCTTCAGTAAAGACTAACCTCACTGCTTGTCTTTTTGCAAATGGTACCAGATATAATAAAGCTGAAGACCAAACATCAAATCATTACTACATAAACAACCTGTGGAATCCTTGACGAAAAATTTCAATATATGGCTATAATTGGAAAAAATCAAAGTTGTGTCAAACAGGAAGTAGATGAGTTACGGACTTGAAAAGGAGAGACACGATATAATGGTGAACAAAATTGCTTACCCTCAGTCAAATTCATAATGGCTAATGCTCAGCTGAATGTTACGTTTATTACTAACCAGAAAGGTGGCCAATATCTTGCCCTTGATTCCTTCATATTCAGGGTGAACCACATAACTCCGGAAACAGTTTTCTGGAGATGTGTTGTTGAAGGATGCTCAGCATCTTTATCTACCCTCAGCAACATACCTACAGGATTTATTAGATAACCTCACAACCATCCACCCAACCAAACCAAAGTTTTTGCCAAACAGATAATGAATGCAGTTAACCAACGTTGCTTAGATGAAGTCCGACCCATACCAACAACTCAACAAACTTAGAGACAACGAATGGGATGATACCAGCTGAGAAGTTATCGAGCACTTACCCACCTTCAACTCAGCCAGATCTTCACTGTAGAGAGCCAGACGGAAGCAGCCTCAACCACTACTCAAGACCCAATTTGACAATCGATGGCCACAAATTGCAACAGGAGACCAGTTCCTACTATTCGACGACATACACCAAACCCGCAAACAGACAACCTACGAGACTTTGCATCTACTGAAAAATTCTTCTGTGATGGAACCTTCTATACATGTCCTACCATCTTCTACCAGATTTACAGCCTACATATACTGATTGATAACATCAAGACACCAGTTGTTTACGCATTTCTACCAGGGAAGAGTCAAGCCATCTACATACGCTTCTTTACTCTACTCTTGGATAAGGTCATTTTTTTTTTTTGCATTTAACAAAGTTGTTTCAATGATAATTTAAAATATTCTAAAAAAAACAGGTTTTATCAAGTTGAATAAATAGTATATTTATGACAACATTATCAACGACTAAATACGAAAATCATTGTAAATTAAGTTCATGAATAAATTCTGAAATCTGAAGAAGTCATAATAGTATGCTTTTTTTCTATAAAAGTAATAGAAATATTACAATACGTTCTTGCCTTTTTTTCTTTCATATTTTAGTAGTATTTTCTATTTTCAGATGGCAAACCAAGGACTTCACTCCTTCGACAGCTGCACTTGACTTCGAGATCGCCGCCCACAACGCGCTCAAGGAAGTTTTTCCTAGACTACACACTAAGGGGTGCTTCTTTCATTTTACCCAAGCCATCTTGAGGAATTATCCCTTTATTTATTTATTTTGACTGTAAATGATTGACGATATCCTTACTACTGACAATCCCTAGTTTTTATTATGTCGACAACATTTGCTCAGAGGAATTGAAACTAAATAAAGAAAACAATTATTCTTAATACATGTACTGCCCTTTCTGAATCATTGGCAAGTAAAAGCTAAATTATGATAATTAAAAAGACAATTGTTCAGAGAACAATTGCAAGGTCTTTCCCAGTCAATGTTGTGTTTAGTGTTATGTTTTGTCATGTCACATGTTTCAAATCATCTTGATGAGATGCGTATTGTCTCCAATATATTAGAGTAGCCATTTCTAATCGTTTTAAAGATTTTACGATAAAAAAAACGTAAAAATTGGCTATGACCTTGACCGATGACCTTGATGACCTTTGACCTTGGGATCAAATTGAAGGTCTCTCCTTGCTGATTAATTTGATATGTTACATGACCATACTATCTGTAAAGGTTTAAAAGTTATACGCAAAAAAACTATTTCTGAAACGCTTCAAGGGCAATAACTCTTCAGGGGGTCATCGGAGAGCTTCGGTCTAAATGAGACAAATGTAGCCCTTGACATGATGAACATTTTTGCTGATATACTTTTTCAGCCATCTATTACGGTTTCCGAGTTCATCTGATAACAAGGTCAGAGGTCAAGGTCAAAGGTCACCGATGACCTTCAACCTGGTACTCAAATTGAAGGTCTTTTCATGCTGATCACTTTAAACATATATGTTTACTTTATTATTTGTAAGCGTTTAAAAGTTATTTGCAAAAAAACCGATTTACCAAAACGCGTCAAGGGCTATAACTCAAAAACCGTTCGTCGTTCTGTTTTCTTCCTGTTGAATTAAATGTAGATCTCAATGAGTGGAACATTTTTGCAATATAATGTTTTCACAAATTTTTTGTCGTTTCCGAGATATCGCGATAACAAATTTTCAAATGGCGGCCATTTTGAAAATGGCGGACGAAAAATTTTTTTGCCCCCAGATTTGTAATCAGGGTTATTAAAGCTACCTGGATACCAAATTTCATCAAATTCCGATAACTTTGAGAAATCGACAAAATTAGGGGTCAAAAACGCGTAACCGGGGTCGCGACCCCAAAAATTTTTTTTGCATGACAAATCATCCTGAGGTTGAATGAAACATTTTCCCCCATTCAGAATTTTGATATCGGTTACGGTTTCTGAGTTTACCTGATAACAAGAAAAGCAGGGGGCGGGGAGATAACTCTGTTACTAAAAATAGATTTCGTCCGGGCCCTGGTTTCGGAAGAGAATTTCCAACTTCCAGTTACTTCGCGAAGTTTCGAAATGATACGTCAAAAGGTTTTCCGTACAGAGACCTTACGGAAGAAGAATAATAATAATAATTAAAAAGACAATTGTTCAGAGAACAATTGCAAGGTCTTTCCCAGTCAATGTTGTGTTTAGTGTTATGTTTTGTCATGTCACATGTTTAAAATCATCTTGATGAGATGCATGTTGTCTCCAATATATTAGAGTAGGCATTTCTAATCGTTTTAAAGATTTTACGTTAAAAAAAACGAAAAAATTGGCAATGACCTTGACCTTTGACCTTGATGACCTTTGACCTTGGGATCAAATTGAAGGTCTCTTCTTACTGATTAATTTGATATGTTACATGACCATACTATTTGTAAAGGTTAAAAAGTTATACACAAAAAACCTGTTTCCGAAACACGTCTAGGGCAATAACTCTTCAGGGAGTCATCGGAGAGCTTCGGTCCAAATGAGACAAATGTAGCCCTTGACATGATGAACATTTTTGCTGATATACTTTTTCAGCCATCTATTATGGTTTCCGAGTTCATCTGATAACAAGGTCAAAGGTCAAGGTCAAAGGTCACCGATGACCTTCAACCTGGTACTCAAATTGAAGGTCTTTTCATGCTGATCACTTTAAACATATATGTTTACTATATTATCTGTAAGCGTTTAAAAGTTATTCGCAAAAAACCGATTTACCGAAACGCGTCAAGGGCTATAACTCAAAAACGGTTCATCGGAGAGTTTTCGTTCAATTGAATCAAATGTTGATCTCAATGAGAGGAACATTTTTGCAAAATAATGTTTTCAGAAATTTTTTATCGTTTCCGAGATATTGCGATTACAAAATTTCGAATGGCGGCCATTTTGAAAATGGCGAACGAAAAATTTTTTTGACCCTAGATTTGTAATCAGGGTCATTAAAGCAACCTGGATACCAAATTTCATCAAAATCCGACAACTTTGAAAAATTTGCATATTTAG
>MJUU01038728.1:0-12591 GCA_002080025.1 Modiolus philippinarum | reverse complement strand
CATCCAAGGAACATTTCTGCAATGAAACATTTTCATTGGCTTCTATGGTTTCTGAGAAGACCTTTGAAAATATTCCCCATAGGGTCCAATGTTAAACTATCTTCCCCGATGGCGGCCATCTTGGATTTCGGATCGGTAATAAAAACAATAATTTGGTAGATGACCATCCAAGGAACATTTCTGCAATGAAACATTTTCATTGCCTTCTATTGTTTCTGAGAAGAAGACCTTTGAAAACATTCCCCATAGGGTCCAATGTTAAACTATGTTCCTCGGTGGCGGCCATCTTGGATTTCGGATCGGCAAAAAAAACAATAACTTTGTAGAGGACCATCCTAGGAACATTTCTGCAAAGTTATGAATCAATTGGTCCCATGGTTTCTGACAAGAAGATCTTTGAAATTCAGCCAATCAGAACACATTATTGGCCCTGGCAGCCATATTGAATTTCCGATCGGCAGGAAAAACAACAATTTTGTAGAGGACCATCCAAGGAACTTTGCTGCCAAGTTTGCTTCCAGTCTGCCAAATGGTTTCAGAGAAGAAGCCTGAAATGTGAAAAAGCTAACGCCGACGGACGACGACGGACGACGGACGCCAAGTGATGGCAATAGCTCACATGGTCCTTTGGACCAGGTGAGCTAAAATTTAACTGAGGGGTTTTTCTAGCGCAGCATGCTATGACCACAACATGTTGACAACAAATAAATATGCACCTAGTTAGTACTTGCTTAATTTAATGTGATTGATACAATGATAAACCTTTTACAGCACACACAAATAAACACCGGTTGCTCTTTATTCTTCCGCAAAAAACGCAATTCTATCTCTTTCCACCTTTCGTTCTCCATTGCCTAAGTATCTCAACAAACTACAATCACGCTTTGTTTAACACAATTGAAAAGTCTTTTATAGTATTTATATATTATTGATTATTGCACAATACCTCATCTTTATTTATTAACTTCTGGTTTGAAATTTATGCATAACTGTTCTTTTTCTTTTTATCATATATATATATATTTATAAATCTGGCTAAGCGATATCGCAATACCAATCCATTCACCCTCTACAAACCTGTTCCCAGTACCACCTATAGTAAATGTTTATAATACTTTTCAACTTCCACAAGGAAACAGAAAAATTAAATCCCGCCCCGTTTCATCGAGGGGGCACTCGATTCTCTGTGCTGGACATGTTCCGATTACAATATTCTGGACACGCAAATCGAATGGCTTGGAACAGGAAGCACTTATATCAAAATGGACGTCGATTGTGTGAAAGTTACTTTCGCGAACGAATTTGTTGATAATGAAGATAAAAACAATGAAACAACGGCAGTAGAATATCGAAGGAACAATAAATGCTCAACAGAATTCGTAGTTGTAGTAACATGCCTCGCATAGTAGGTTTAACCTTTGTCAAAAATTGTATGTTAAAGCTAAAAAAATATTAAATGTTCCAATAATATGAAAGGGGGTCATGATAATCTGGCTCGATCAACATTTTGCCATATGAAATGATTTTTTTCAACGTAACTGATTGACAGAGTTCTTATTTTTTTAGATAAATACTTGGCAGACTTACTTTTGACAGGGACTATAAAGTAATGTATAGTCCCTGCTTTTGATAAATGCATCGTTATATAAAAAAGTCAATCGCTTTAAAATGTTTTCTAAGTGTGCTTTAACTAGGATAAAGTATTTTCTTTATTATCTTATAGAAAGCATTTATTAATATGTTACAAATTCAAAAAAATCACATTTGTTTTCCTGCATCCATTACATTTGACTCCATCTTTAATGGCGGACTGTGCACACTACACCACCTCTGTAGTCAGTACAGACGGAACAGATCCAGAACACTGTTCTCAATCACTCGATTGTTGTACGGAACTGTGCAGGACGTCCAGGACAATGAATCGAGCGCCTCCCAGGACGAAACTGGACGCCATTTTGATTTTCGAGAATCTGAAATTCCTATTGGTCAATAGTCTTCTGCCTTCTGCGCCTGCGTTCTCATCACTGCGCAAGCGTACTCCTCGCAGCCCAGAAGAACTATCTATATAGCTAGGCTATTACATAGCCTAGCTAAATATATACCACATACAAACAAATTATTTATAAAATTTAAGTGCATTATTATAGTTTTTCCTCCATTACAATTCTTTAACTAAATTTTAATTGACAAAAAACAATTAACCCGAAGCGCTACAATTGTTTAAATATAAATATGATAAATCACCCTAAGCTCAAAAGTGTTCATTAATTAGTGAGTCCCTCCCAATGTATTAATTTTTTGCGTATAATAATAGATTAGTTTCTTGTATGAACACGGCATCTATCGCGCTGTTTTACTGATTATCATATTACTGTATGCTACTTTATGTTCCTTGGAATTCTTGATTCAATCCTTCTTAAAATCCCTAAATCGCCATGAACTCCACCTTATTAAAATTCCTTTCTATCATTAACTTAACGGTTTCTGAAAATATTTAGACTAATAGATTTTAAGACTGGAATTTTAGCTAAATAGCTAAATGCTACAAAGAAGTAATAAGGCTCTACTGAGTAGCTATATAATTCTTGTTATTTGGTATTCATCGCAAGCTGTAGTTGATAATATATAGATATATATCCAAAAAATACGTGACATACGGATACAGACTTTGTACAATATTTGTTGCTGGTTTGAAGTAATCGGGATGCCTAACATATTTAATGTTCCGGGAAGTTCAAGCTATCGATGAATTGGTATGTAACACGAATAATACTACAAAATTACCAATTTGTCACGTTTATCGATGACAATGAAGTCAAATTTTGATTTGCGACTTCATTTGTTTTCGTAGAAATGCAACAACCGGAGATTTTGACGAATACAAATTGAACCTACGTTCCCTAATAAATATGCAATTTTGAACAGATATATCATGATAAGAAGGGATAGAGGTCGTGGGGCATTTAAATTTCATGAGAATGAAAATTCAGACCCAAAACATGTGCATGTTGTATTTTTGGTGAATACCATGACGTTCACGATATACAATGTATCTGTTTGATTAAGGTGTCAAACCACCTATTCAGCCATCAGCGCTTAGAACAAATGAAAAAATAGTTCTTTTAGAATCTAAATATAACTTTGAATTCTTGCACCTTTAAAAATAAATGTCGGAATGAAACAAACGATACAGTGTTTGAACATTGATGTGTCAGGCTTATTTTGAGACCAAGGTTAATTGACTAGAATGATCCTTTGAGTACTTATCATAGGGGTTTTCCGGTATACTATCATTGCGTAATGTTATGGCCGTAATCGTGTATATTTATAGATAGGGTTTTTCCAACCTTCGGAACTCTCTTAGAAGGCTTTAAAGGTATGCTGAAATTTTGATATGATGTTGACGAGATATGCACCTTTCGGAAAATATATGGTTTCATACAGGTTTAACTTAAGATAAATTGTCCAGACAGATTTGAATATGGGGAATTTCAGTTGAAAATGTAAAGAAATGAATTGGTTGTTCTAACCTTAATACTTGCACTTATTGTATCTATCAACGAAATGCACAGATGACTCCGGGACAAATACCAAGACAAGCGTCTCAGTGAAGGAGTATTTACCACGGCTAATAACCTATCAGAATGCAGTTTATTAAAATTAGGTGTAGTTAAAGGTAAAATAAACATGGAATTACCGACATTTACAATGGGTACAGTGCCACGTAATAAAAATAAAGGTGCAGCAATTCAAGAAACGGAGAGAAGTATTGAAAAAAAAATGCAAAGAAGTTAAAATCAACACTATTCCTATGATTACTTCTTATATATTATGAGACTTTTATTTATTTTTCAGATGAAGTTACAATTTCTCACTACATTTCTTTGCCTAACAGCATACAATCAACAAGGTACATATTTGTTTTCCTGAATATTAACATTGGACGCTGGAGATACTTTTGATTTTATAAAATTTCTAGTCTTGAAAACTGCAAATTTTCGATTTATTGATGTTAGACAAAAACCGAAAATATAGACCACTAAAATGCACTGAACAATACAAGGAAATATCTTAATTAAAAGACATCTAAGGTCTACCAATAACTTATATTTATCAGTTTAGATGCAATCGGAGCATTTGGAAGACCAAATATTTGAGAATGAGATCAAATGACCAAAGGATGAATTGCACAAAATGAGCCATGATATGTGTTCTATTTACATAAAATATCTATATGTATGAATTGTTCAAGATTTTAATTGGCTGATTTAAACCAAGAGGAGTTTGTGTTCTTGCATTGCATATCCAAAATGCCCTTCAAAGGTCGTAATACGGACACGTCTGCTTGCCGTTTTACATTGTAGCTATCGAATTATTATTGAAAAATAGCATGTTAATTGTGGTTTGCACGACAAATTCATTTGTGGCACATTTTATATGAATTATTTCGATAATGGATGTTATCTCTATGTAAAGTTAACAGACATTTTCAATTTCAGTTTTGCCCTCAGAAACATCTTCCAGAAAGGGATTAAGAGGGACACACAAATTCCTTAAAGGTAAGTCTTTTTCAGATGTATAACTGGCAGCAATAATACACTGTAAACGTGAAATGTAATCGTTATTAAAATGCACAGTCATTTGGACTTAAGACAACTGAACATAAGAAAGACCTGTCTACAGCGATCATTGCAGGGACTGTCCTAGTAAGGTGACAATATACAGGGGGTCTTAATATGGGTGACATGTTATTTGAAAAATCGGACCTGTTAATATCCATTCATATAAACATGTTTCTACTTCCAAAATGTTTCTTGTACATGTCAAAAATTGTATAGGCATTATATATTTTCTATCCTTCAAAATATTAAAATATGAGCAAGACAATCCACTTTATATGCAAAAAAGTATCAAAAAGTTCTGACAGACTATAAAATCATTAAGTCCAATATCAACTTAAAATGAAGTGCAGCTAAAATATTTTATTCTTAATCACACGTATGTTTCTCTATACTATACATGCTTTCAAAAAAATAACTGAACGAATCGATTAAGATTTAATTTCCTGGTATACAAATACTACAGCATGGGAAAAAAATCTTCAAAATTTCCCGCTCTTCACTTTCATTGATCAAAGAGAAACTTGGAGCGGCCCTTTTTCCCCTTTACTTGTAAGAGTTGGTACATCTGGTTATATTCCAAAAAGTTTTGTCAAAACAAATCCATCTGCAGTTTTTGATGGGGTTTCGTGCATTTACTTCTGTAGACATAATAAAGCATTTGATTGGGGTCAATATATTGATGATTAATCGCAGACTTAAATCTTGATTTTCCACTTTCCAAGTTAAGATGAGGTATCAATTCGCAACTGTTATATCTATGATGTAATCCCACAAAGCTAAAAATGTAATACAACTCTCTCATTTACAGGTATTTTGTTTATTATTAAAACTGTAATCTGCACAACAAAGATTGTTCTGTAACCGCCATATACATAAGCATATCCATTTAAAGCCTAAAAGGGGTAAACCACTGAACGGCAGTAGAATACCGAACAATTACAAAATGAAGACAGAAAAAAAAGAAAACAGAAAACGCACCCGCAAAACTCACGAACACCACAAATACAACACTGAAAACTAAAAGAAAAGTAAACAAATTCAAGGCTGTAAATTACAGATACGATGCCTTCCGGTAAATCCGCCCACCTAAGATTGAAATTCGCAAAGAGTTTTAATATCTAGATGATTAGTTATATATTTTCAATAAAAGTATAAACCAAACATTATCCTATATGCCTGTTAACTGATATTGACGAAAAACAATACATTTAAGCATGTTAATCAGGAAACACGTGGCTTACCTATGTTTACAAGTTGCGGTACCTTGTCCGCTAAATCCGCCCATGCGCAGGGAAATATATCAACTCATTTTTGTTTGAAACACTGCCTTCCTATCGTCATGCCAGCTTTATATTAATCAGATGAATATACACATTGAAAAACATTATGTTGTCTGGATATTATGTCCCCTCTTTGGGTAAAGAGGTAACTTACAACATTTTATACATATCATATTTAGTTGATGAAAAGGGTTACTTACCAGAAATTTATTGATCTTCAAGCTACTGAGTTGTGGGCAAACAGTACATGAAAGCAGCGACACGGTACTGGCATATTAAGATTTGATTGTAGGCGGGTTTACCTATAAGTGTATGTACTAGCAAGAAAAAAAAACAAAACGTAGTAAAACAAATGCAATAAAAGCATTCACAAGACAAAAATTGAATCCAAAGCACGGTACAACGTACATGGGGGCATTTGTAAAAGTAGTTGATATGACTGTGTACTGGAGTTTGTCGAATATGAAGTATATTGAACTAGCAAATTTTAGATTCTAACTATCATGAGACAGACATTTGTCTCATGGACTTCGGCTCTTGACAACTGTGTTCGGCAATTTTGTTATTACCCCCAATTCTTGTTTTTAGTGCTCATATCTCGAGAATAATATATTATATGAGCTTGTTGAGCGCAACCTCATTTAATTGACTACTACAAATTTTGATCCCCCCAAAAAACCCTCAAAAGACCTAAAAATAACATAAATTTTATAAAAAAAACGTAAAAACAGCACAAAAAACCCTTTATTTTTTTGACCCTCAAAAAAAAATAGGCACAAAAACACCCCCCAAAAATAGTTACACAGAAAAAGTGAGAAAAAAAATTTTGACCCCCCAAAAAAAGTTCCAAAAGTTCAGCGAATCTAAAACTGAGTCATCTGTAATTCTTCTTCATAAAAAGAACCTATAATTTCTTCACCTTTTAAATCTTTTATTTTATAAGTAATAGGGTTTGTATTTAAAACTTTTACAATTACAAATATTTCTTTTGTCCATCGAGTTGTATAACCCTTTTCAAATTTACCCTTCTTCTTTGTTATTCTTACTCTATCTCCTACTTTGAATTTAGGTTTTCTAATTTTTTCTTCTTTTTCTGGATATAAATTTTTATACACTCTTGATTTATTTTTGGATTTACTCGCTTCAACTGGTGTCATTTTAATTGAAGAATGTACCGTATTATTATAGTTTTTAACTAATTAATCTAATACGTCATAATATTTAAATGTTCCAGAGGCTGTAAAATATCTAAACATATGTTGTTTCATCGTTCCTATCCATCTTTCTACTACACTGCTTTTTTCTTCATTTTCAGTTCAATATAATTTTATGTCATTATTTTTTAACAATTCTTTTACCTGTCGATTATAAAATTCAGAGCCTTTATCTGACCAAATATACATTGGTTTTCTTTCTTTAAATAATGTTTTAAATGCTTCACTTACCGTTACTCCTGTTTTATCTTTTAATGGAATTAACCAACCATATTTACTAAATACATCTATAACTGCTAATAAATATTTATAGTGTTTATTTTGTTTTGAATATTTTTGCATATCTACTAAATCAACTGCCCATGTCTGATCTATTGAATGAACATAAACACGTCTTTTAGGAAAAACACTTACAATCCTGCGACGTAATTCATCTGCTAATCTATTTGTTAAATTTGTAAACACCATTTTAAATAAATAAAAATTCTTTTTAAAAAATGACAGAAGAAAAAATCTGTATAAAATGTAATGAATATAAACATATAATAATTATTATAAAGATTCTAAAGCATATGATGGATTAAAAGCAAAATGTAAAGAATGTTTATACTTTGTTAAAAGAAATCATCGAGAAAAAAATAAAGAAAAGTATAAACAAGATTATAATGAATTTATAGAAAGAAGTTCAGATTATTATTTAAAAAATAAAATTAATAAAAATCATAATTAAAAATTTATCTAATAAAAATGGTCAGTAAAAAACCAAAACATTTAAAGATATTATTACTGAAACTGATATTGATGATATAGAAGAAGATGACATAGATAAAAATATAAAATTATTAAAAAATAAAATAGTTATTAATCATTTTCCTGTAAAAATAAAAGTGATAATAACAAGTGAATTTTCAACAATTATGACATTTGATATAATAGAAAGTCATTATTCTCATCCTATTCAATATATCATAACACAAAATAATATATCTAAATTATATAAAACTTTAATACATAAATTTAAAGCTTGGTTAGATGAATTTCAAGAAAAAAAATCTGGTTTTGTTTTTAGAAATATTAAAAGTGTAAAAGTAAAACAATATAAATATGATTATTTGAAAGCTTCGTCTTATATTCCTCTTCAATCTAAATCAAAAAATATTATTAATGTTCAAAATAAAAATGATTACAAATGTTTCTTATGGTCTATATTAGCAAAGTTATATCCAGCTAATAAAGACAAACAAAGAGTAACTAAATATAAAGAATATGAAAATAAAATTAACATGAAAGGAATTGAATATCCTGTAGCAATTAAAGATATTTCGAAAGTAGAGAAACAAAATAATTTAAGTATAAATGTATTTGAGTTAAAAAACCAAGAAAAAAAAAATCTTTAACTCCAGTTAGAACTTCAAACGTAGAAAGAAAAAATGTAGTTGATCTTTTATACATTGAAGATAATGGAAATACTCATTATTGTTTAATTAAAGATTTAGATAGTTTCAAGTATGATAAGAATAATCATAAATTATTTACATGTAGAAATTGTATGAAAGAAGCATTAATAAAACATAAAGAAGAATGTTATAATCATGAATGTTGTAATGTTATAATGCCTAAATCAGGAAAAAATATTCTTAAATTTGAAAATCACCATTTTAAAAATAAATTGCCATTTGTTATATATTCTGATTTTGAATCAAATAATATTCCAATATCTACAACTAAACCAAATCCAGATGAATCATATACAAATCCAATACTAAAACAAAAACCAAATAGTTATGGTATTTATGTTCATTCGGATTATCCAGAAATATTTAAATCACAATATTTTTCTTATGTTGGTAATGATGCAGCAGAAAAATATGTAGAAAAAGTTATACAAATATTTAAAAAAATAAATTATAATATTTACCTTAATGAGAAAAAAGAACCAAAATTAAATAAGAATGAAGAAGAAAAATTTCAAGAAGCAACTAAATGTTATATTTGTGAAAAAGAATTTGAAGAAAATAATAATAAAATAAGAGAACATAATCATCTTTCAGCTAAATATAGAGGGGCATCTTGTCAGTCTTGTAACACAAAAGAAGGTAAAGCAACGAAATTAATACCTGTATTTTTTCATAATGGATCAAATTACGACTTCCATTTTATTATTGAAGAACTTATGAAATACGAAAACGCTTATAATAAAGTGAATATATTTCTATAGAATACGGTTCATATTATAAAAAATTAAGATTCCTAGATTCATATAGATTTATGGATAAAAGTTTAGCAGACATTGCTAAATCAATGGATAAATTTCCTATTTTAGAAAAAGAATTTAAAGGTAATACAAATCTTTTAAACAAAAAGGATATTATCCACATGAATACATTGATTCTATAGAAAAATTTAAAGATAAAAAACTTCCAGATATTAAAGAATTTTATTCAACATTAAACCAAAAAACAATTACAAAAGAAGAGTATGAATATGCACAAAAAGTTTGGGAACATTATAATTGTAAAACTTTATTAGATTATCATAATTTATATCTTAAAACAGATGTTCTTCTCTTAGCCGATGCTTTTGAAAAATTTAGAGAATTCTTTTTAAAAAATCATAAAATAGATCCATGTTATTGTTATTCTGCTCCTGGTTTAACATGGCAATGTGGTTTAAGATATACAAAAATAAAACTAGAATTATTAACTGATTATGATATGTTATTAATGTTTGAAAAGGGAATAAGAGGAGGATTTTCTGGTGTTCTAGGACCAAGACATGTGAAAGCATTTAATAAATATACTACTAACTATGATAATGGAAATAGAATAATAGATAAAAATGAAAAGAAAGAATGTTTAGAAATATTAAAAAATGGAGGAAACTTAAACGATTTCTTTTTAGAAAAAATATTTATTATATCTTGATGCAAATAATTTATATGGTTGGGTTATGTCACAAAAATTACCAACAAAAGATTTTAAATGGGAAAAGGATCCTGAGTACTATAAAAATATTCCAAAAGGAAAAGGCTATATAATTGAAAGTTATTTAGAATATACAAACAAATGCAAAAAGAAAACATATAAATATCCTTTAGCGCCAGAAAAAATGAAAATAGATAAAGAAGATTTATCTCCTTATCAATTAAAATTATTAAAAAATAAACCATTAGGTAAAGAAAAAAAACTATTCTTAACATCATATGATAAAAAGAAATATATTATTCATCACTCAATATTAAAAGACTATATTAAACTTGGTATGAAAGTAAAAAAAGTATATAGAACTATTTCTTTTAAAGAATCAAATTGGTTAGCAAAGTATATTAATTTTAATACTGAACAAAGAACTAAATCAAAATCTGATTTTGAAAAAGATCTATGGAAACTTATGAATAATAGTTTCTACGGGAAAACATTGGAAAACATAAGAGGAAGAAGTGAGATTTGATTACTTACTGATAAGAAAAAGTAAAAATATATATAAACAAACCAAATTTTAAAGACTCAATAATATTTAATGATAATTTTGTTGCAATAGAAAATAAAGTTACTTCTGTTAAATTTAATAAACCCATTTATTTAGGACAGGCTATATTAGATTACTCGAAACAATTAATGTATAACTTTTATTATAATGTTGTTAATAAATTATGGGAAAAGAATGAGTTAGTTGCGAGCGATACCGACAGTATTTTCTTAAGTATTAAAACTAAAGATATTTATGAAGATATGAAAAAGATAATAGATGAATTAGATACTTCAAATTATCCTGAAATTCACCCTTTATTTAAAAAAAAATGAAAAAGTAATTGGTAAATTTAAAGATGAACTGAAGTCGAAAGTTATGAATGAAATAGTTTTTTTAAGAAGTAAAGCATATTCTTATACGTTAACAGATTTAAGTGAAAAAAAGAAATTAAAAGGAATCGGAAAAACTACGATAGAGAAAGATATTAAATTTGATGATTATAAAGATTGTTTATTTAATAATACTAATAATAAACCTAAAATGAATAAAATGTATACATTAAACTCAAAAAAACATGAAATGTATGTTAATGAAATAAATAAAATAAGTATGAATCCATTTGATGATAAGAGATATATCTTAGATAACGGAATAGATACACAACCTTATGGTATTGAATCTTTACATTTTATTTAATTCCCAAGCAACAAAACCAGTCAATGCCATACCACCAACAACAAATACAATTTCTCTTTTTTTCTGATCTTCTGACGGAGTATAAAAATCACTTAATTTTGGTTTAAGATCCAAATCTGAATTATAAGGTATATTTATTTGTTTACCAGTAACGTTATAATATTCTCTCATAGCTTGATCAACATCATCATAAGTTTGAACGGCATGATTTTCTTTTTTTAATTGTTTGTTGATATAATCTATTCTTTTAATTCTTTTTTTATTCCATTCTTCTGTTTCTTTTTGTAAATTTTCTACGGCTTTATCATGTCTTATTTTTTCTTCATTTGCATCACTGCCCATATGTGAAAATAAATAATTACTCCCAGAAAATGCAAAAGCGTTTGTTATTGCCCCACCAACCATCATTGCTAAAGCACCTGCCATTTTTAAGAATGTAAAATTTGTTTATTATTTCATAATGTCAGCAGGTATAATACCTTGCTTTATCAACATATCTTTTGTTGCCATTGCAAGCAGTATATCAATGGATAACATACAAATATCATTCATGTTAAAATCTACTTTTGGTGCTGACCTTCTAAATACTTTTTTACCTATTTCTGAATATCCAACTGTTAATAATGTTTCCACTCCAGCATGATATAACATATTTGCTATTTGTTTTCCGTCTTTTGGTGTTGCCATTTTTATATATTAAATTTTTAATTTTTTAATTCTTCTATTTCTTTTTCAAATTTATCATGTTTTATTTTTTCTTCTATTTCTTCTATTTCTTCTTTTAATTCTTCTTTTATTTCTTCTTTTATTTCTTTTTTATATAATTCAAACAATAAAAAACTATTTATGATTTCTAAAGATAACGCTGAAAAAACTAACACGCCTACAATTGAATTTATTTTTTCTATTGTGTCCATTTTAAAGAAATAAAATTAGTTAATTTCAAAAGGGTCAATTTCTTTTTGTTTTTCTGGGTTTTTTAAAGGGATTTGCTCGCTTGGTTTTTCTTTACCTAACATGATTTCTCTAATCATTTTTTCTGGTATATCGCTTTGGTTATAAAAAAAACAATCCTAATCCAATAACTACAATTCATCCCAAACATAATGGTATGTAATTTTTGTTAAAATTGTATCCGTTTGTTGGACATTGATGATGAAACGAATCTTTAGTTTCTTTATCTTTTGTTATTTGAATCTTACCAGCTTTTTTTAATTCTATGTTTTCTTTTTTTATTTTTTCTGCTTCTTTTCTTTTTATTTCATTTTTAGCTCACCTGACCCGAAGGGTCAGTGTGAGCTTTTGCCA
>MJUU01038727.1:94265-114379 GCA_002080025.1 Modiolus philippinarum | reverse complement strand
ATGTATTGTATAATGATATCTCCAGATTGGGCAATGCTGTGTCAATATGTATTGTATAATGATATCTCCAGATTGGGCAATGCTGTGTCAATGTGTATTGTATAATGATATCTCCAGGTTGGGCAATGCTGTGTCAATGTGTATTGTATAATGATATCCCCAGATTGGGCAATGCTGTGTCAATATGTATTGTATAATGATATCTCCAGATTGGACAATGCTGTGTCAATATGTATTGTATAATGATATCTCCAGATTGGGCAATGCTGTGTCAATATGTATTGTATAATGATATCTCCAGGTTGGGCAATTTAATCTCAAAAAAAAGAAAATCTGTCTGACACTTATGTGTTTTTTATCCCCAACGGAGTGCCACCTCAGGTTCATATCTGAGGAACAACATCAATCATCTTTGGTCAGTGGATGCATCTTGGAGAGTGATGCTGCTTCAGATGATAATTGGGTCACTCTGACCTACATTTTATGCTTCAATGACTCTGGTTAAAGTTTGTGTTAAGGTTCATATCTCAGATACTAGATGTAACACATCAGTGATCTTAATGTTCAGTGGATTTACCTTCAACATTCATACATCTATATATTATATTAGGGTTATTATTTCTCGACAGCAGGCGAGGGGATTAGCTGTGGTTTGTGACTGCTCCCACTTCTAGTTCTTCATTTGAACTGGCCATCAGTAGAAAACCTACTCTAATAGTTCTTCTGGACAATTTGACTTAAATGTCTAAAGTCATTTGTGTTAGCATTTTTCCAAATGTTTTACTGTGTAGTGACATGCATTGCTTTTCATCTACTTCTTGAAATTTTCTTTGTCTATCCTGATACATGTCTTATTAACAAGATTAAAATCTATTAAAGTAAGGTATGTATGATATCATCCTTAGGTATGTTAAAACAGCTGAAAATGTGATCACTTAATAATGGAGATAGTTTATGTAATATGGTGTGACATAATCAACAACTAAAAAAAGGTGTCGGCTTTTATCTTATTGTATAGTTCAGTTCAGGGGGATAGATTTGGGAGAGGGGGACATTGATAATTCACTTATTATACAGTTTGGGACAATAACAGAAGATATATTGGGGGGGGGGGGGCATTGATAATCCACAACAAAAAATAGGTGTCGGCTTTTCTCTAATTTCCGTTCTGTTTTCACATTTCCTGAACAATGGGAGAAATATACGTTTCTCCTCTCTGGAGAGAATGTTGTTCTCGGCAAATGATTGGATGAAATTCAATTGTGACGTCAAATATGTTTGCTGTTTTCTGACTTAACCATTGTGACGTCATGAAAAAAAGGCAACCATGCCTAATGACGTCACGGTCAAAGAACACATTTATTCAGATTATCAGAAAAGGAGGTCATGTTTTTGTTCAAAATCTCTTTGAAATCATGAGTGAAATAAAATCTACAACCGTATCTTGTGAGAAACGACATTTCTACACTCTCGATAGTTAAATTTTCAAATATTTTAAACGCTCTGGTTGTGGATTCTATATTCATCTTATAGTATTAAAAGTTCAGTTCGGGACAATAGCATATAGCATAGATTAGGGGAACATTGATAATCACCAAACAAAAAAGAGGTGTTAGCAGGACTGTATTATAGGATAGATTGGGGGTGCACTTTATCCAATATGATGGTGAAAACTTAACGTGATCATTTACACATGAATGAGGGATCAGGGCATTGAATTGGTATGTACTCCTAAAGACAAAACTCTATGCCAGATATCAAGTGACCAGGACAACTCAGGTACAGGCTGTACTAACTGCTTGGTAAAAGATTAACATGGTCATTCATGCATGACACAGTAGTTTGGGTTATAAGTATGAATTTGAGTTGTATGAATACGCCAGAAACTTAATCCCTAAGTAATATTGTAAGGATATGTAGTAAATGTCCATGAGACAAAGTTTCTACAAAAACATTGTAGAACCAATCAATGTCGCAACACTTTTATTATTGTTCTTTATCTTGAAGTCACCACGAGGCCTGCAACAATGCTCATAGTAAATTCAAGACAACCCTTAGCACTGGTTTGAGGGGAATTCATCGATATACATCACATAAAGCTACATCCATGTATCTTTGCTTTAGCTCATGGTCTCACTTTCACGACTTTTCATCGTAAGCAAGACAAAAAACTCAAATACTCAAAAATAGCACACAAATACAAGCTACAGCACTTGATTAAAATTTACTTTACACAAATGGAAAAAATAACTTTACTCAAATGAAATCTCATAACATGCAAAATTTATCCCAATTACACAAATGAAAACATGCAATATACAAATAATTACTCATAATAGAACTCTTTATATAAATAAATAAAACTCCAATACACAAATAAATAAAACTCACAATATACAAATAATAACTAATAAAAGAACTCTTTATATAACTCCAATACACAAATAAAAACTTGCAATATACAAATATTAACTCATACTAGAACTCTTTATATACCGTATAAGTGGTTATTTTCGCGAGGACTTAATTTTCGCTTTATTCGCGACAATTCTGAAGTCGCAAAAATTGCATACCGTGAAATATAATTTATATGAAACTTTATACAGTAAAATGATAAGCAAACATGAAAATTTGAGTACCGCGAAAATAAAGTCCGACAATTTTAAGAGAAATCTCGAAATTTGTGTGCCGCAAAAATAACCACTTATACAGTATATATATAAATAATAAGTCATAATAGAACTCTTTATATATATAAATAAAAACTTGCAATATACAAATAACTCATAATAGATCTCTCTCTCTCTCTCTCTCTCTCTCTCTCTCTCTCTCTCTCTCTATATATATATATATATATATATATATATATATAAATAAAAACTTGCAATATACAAATAACTCATAATAGATCTCTCTCTCTCTATATATATATATAAATAAAAACTTGCAATATACAAATAACTCATAATAGATCTCTCTCTCTCTATATATATATAGAATATTACATGGGTAAATCTGTATTACATGCTGTATCAACCCGAGATGTCAATATCATCCCGAAGGCTTGCCTGAGGGATGATATTGGTCGAGGGTTGATATAGCATGTATTACGGATTTACCCATGTCATATACTGTTTATCATATATTTGAAAAAGAACAAATGTCTTAGTAGTTTTCTAATTAAAATAACACGTGACCTTTGATACAGATTTTTTAGGTGTGTAATAAAGGGTAGCAGCCGTGACTGATATCGATATCATCACGGGGTGAAGATACAGGACGAAACATAACGTCTGTATTACACATGCAGGATTCTTGTATTTATAACTAAATATATGATAAATATAAATAAAAAATCCAATACAAAAATAAAAACAAAATACAAACAGGTAAAAACTGCACAAAAAACTTACAATAAAAACTCAAATCCATAATACACAAATAAAACAAAATTTTCTTTATATAAGATAATAGGATGCCAATACAAGCTATCATCTGTATCAGTTTGTTTGTTTACATCATATTTCACATGTATGTCACAGATAGATTTGTTTTTGAAGTAACCTGACATTGTCAACAAATCCTCATCAATTTCATCTTGTTACTTTGTGATAAATGTAGCGTAGGAGGAGATTATCTCCCCTAGGCTGAAATTGTCATCATCAATCGACTGTACCATAAACCAGCTTATAAGACTGGAGTTAAAACATCCCTTTTGGAATATTATTTGTATGAGGATATAATTGATTATTAATCAGTGATTGTGTTAATTAGTGTTGATTACTTCCCTTTAGGATGCCTCATTGAAGATTCATCTTTTACCCCCCTATGTTATGATTTATCTATAGAGATAGTTGATGTGTAAAACTCATTCAGTACTTAGTAACCATGTAATCAGCGTTTGTTTTTTGTACCTGGGATTATTTTTTGACCATGGATACCCAGTTCCAAGTAACAGCCCAGGCAGAATTCTGTCACCAGGGCCAAGATTGTGGTAAGAGCTCTTTTTTTGTATCAAAACTAAGTAAATTGTCAAAAGGGGGAGGGTTTATAAGAACTTGTATACTCTTATGTTTGTGTGATTTCTGATCATCTTTATTTTTTCTTTTATATTTTTGGAGATATTGTTGAGTACTTCTTTATTAATGCAATGTGGCAAAGATTAACTATGTACTTTGGTTAGTACAAATTTTAGAAATCAATTTATTGTATTAATGGATTTCTATGGAATGCAAAGTGTCCTCTCGAGTGCTAGACAAATACAGTGTTAGCTGTAATCCACATGTTATTAATAATTATCTCAATTTCATCAGTTTTAGATGTTTTCTGCCATTTCAATGTTATAAGTAACTTTAATAGTACTATATAAATAAGGCCTTAAAACATGTACAGTCTTTTGAAGTTTTACATCTGGGGGGGGTGGGGGGGGGAATCCAATTTTAGATGTTTTCTGCCATTTCAGCGTTATAAGTAACTTTAATAATACATGTAATACACAAATAAGGCCTTACAACATGTTCAGTCTGTTTAAGTTGTACACCTGAGAGGGGGCCCGATATCCAATTTTATAAAAAAAAAACACATTTTAACATCGTAAGAGGGGGCACTGGCCTGCCCCCTGGACACACCAATGGATATTAGCTGGTAACTTTGAATTTAAATTTGGGGTTAGGGGGTCAGAAGTTTATACTTTTCTTCCTGTATATTTTAGATATATACATATTTAAGGGATGCTTTATGGTTGCTATTATACACAAAAATGTACACATGGATCTGCATTCTTTACACGATGAAACTAACAAAACATAAATTCTCCAGAATACAATAATATCTTTTGTATTCATGCAGTATGTTATTTTTGGCTTTAGTTAAATCAGCACTATATATCAAAATGCTGTAGATTTTTTATAGGTAATTAAATTATTCAGTTACTTTGTAAATATACACAGTTCTTGCTTTTGATCTTTTCTATGGTTGACTATGGCTTTAGGTTCAAATCATAGATTTTGTTTTAATTTTAAATGAACGCCAGGCCAGTGTTACACTTAGACCATGTTTACACTTTCTTCAATTTGAATCAATCTTTATTTGAATCCATCTTAAAAGGATCGGTTTGCATTTACATTAAAAAGTGCAAGATCGATCTCAATCGGTCCTTCTGAGAACGGTGCGTTTACACTATACACTGAAACTAAATCGATCTTACCTAAATACATGTGTTCATTGTTATAAGAATACATAAAAATGCAAATGTAGATAGATATATCTGGAAATGTCCTGACATATTCGTTTAAAAATGTTCAGGTTTCTCTTGGACATTTTCTCGTAATGTTCTGGCATCCCGTAGGTCACCCAAAAGTTCGCTTATCAAAAGAACTTCATTTGTAGGCCAAAGTTTCTCCTCTTTTATTCTACACAGTCGTACATGCGTTCATAGACACACGTGTAAATGCCCAATTTCAGTTATATTATTCAGTTTCACTTCATAAAGATCGATCGTGATCGATCTTGGCGTTTACACTTGAAGTAAGATCAATCCCAAAAAGATTGATCTTCTTTAAGACTACATCTGGATGTGGACTTTTTAAGTCCGATTGAAGATGGATCTAACCCGTTTACACTTGTGCAAGATCGATCTTTTTAGGATTGATCTCACCAAAGATCGATCTAAATTTGCTAGTGTAAACGGGGTCTTATTTTAATTCTTTCATAAATTATATTGTGTTACTATTAAACTTAGTGGCAATAGTCTCTATGTTGCCCAGGTCTGGTGTCATTCAGTGATTTCCTCATTAGAAATGAATAAGGCTTTGGATGTTAGACCTGGGCAACATAGAGACTGATGCCACTGTTTCCTTTGAAAATTGTGTTGAATCCAAGTTCGGGACTGGCTAAAAGCATTGTTTCACATTTCTGACTTTTTAGAGCCAGTCTGACAACGTGGTAAGAGCTATAACTAATTACTTATAAAATGTAAGATAACTCTGATATAAAGATTCTAAGATAATTACATGAATGACGGCTGGATTTGTATTTATAGATAGGTATCTCTGTCAATAACGTTTTACTACAAATCATTGAGTCATATTTTCCACATTAGTACAGTACAATAATTAACTGATAAGTCCTCCCAATTATGTAGATTAGCTTACCTGACTATGAACTATTGATATCACTTGCATCTATAGTTCATTTCCTGTTGTAAACTTTAAATTCAAAGATCTCCTTTGAAACTTCTAGGCCAATTGAAAACAAGCTTAGTTTCAACGGTCCTTATGTGGTATCTTTTACAAATTGTTTTTAGCTGCCATTGATGTCCATCCCATTGAAAAAAGCCACCATAGTTAAACATTGGGCACTGTTGATCTATTCTCAGAAATTACTACTCTCCAATTATTAGCAAACTTAGTTACATTATGGTCCTTCAATAGTCCTTTTCAGAAAAGGTACCCATCAATTTCTTACCTCATCCTAGGTGGCTGCCTATGCAGGGAACATCCTAGGTGGCTTCCTGTGCAGGGAACATCCTAGGTGGCTGCCTGTGCAGGGAACATAGTGTAACATTTGACCCTAAAGAAAAACACATTCAAAGATTTTCTTGTCAGAAATTACTTTGCCAATTTGAACCAAACTTAGTTAAATGCTTTTAGATGGTCTTTTCAGAAAGAGATACAAATGTAATTGGTAGGTCTGTATTTCATCCAAGATTGCTGCCAATCGGGAACATATTCTAACTTCTTCTTTTCGTAAACTACTAGTCTAATTAAAACCATACTTAGTCACAATGGTTCTAAGATGGTCCCTTCCAAAAAAGGTATCTGGCGGGTTTGTACCATATGTAAGATGGTATCCGGCTTTGAACATATATTAGCACTGGACCCTACATAAAACAAATTTAAAAGACCTTCTTAGAATCTGTATGTCCAATGAGAAGCAAACTTATTCATAATTGGTCCTTAGATGGTTCCTTTGGGAAAAAAATAGATACCCAACAAGTCTGTACCTTATCCAAGATGACTACCAGTGAAAACATAGTTTAGATAAGACCCTATGGAATAAACATTCAAAGACTGCTTGTAAATTTAGAACCAAATGTATACACAATGGTCCTTAGATAGTCCATTCTGTGAAAATGTATCCTGCAGGTCTGTCCTTCATCCAAGATGGCTACCAGAGAAGAACATATAGTTTAACTTGTTGAAAACCCTTTGATGTAGAAACATCATTTTTGGTTCTGTAGTAGTACTAATCAAATGCTACGTGACAGACATCAAGTTATGTGACTTTGACCTAAATAGCACTGTACAGTGACCACGTTAAGATTTTCTGCAGAAGTCCATTTCTCGATAACTAGAAGTGGTGGGTTGATAATATTTGGTAGTTAGATTTTTCTTGGGTAGTACATGTCAGCCTGACATATAACTTTTGCCCTTGACCTCAATTTAATGGTCTAGTGTCCACGTTAAGTTTGCTTAAGTCCATTTCTCCATTACTGGAGGTGGTAGGTTGAAAATATTTGGTATTTAGGTTGGTCTTGGGAGGTGCATGTCAGTGTGGCAGGTGACTTGTCCTTGACCTCAATTTTACGGTCTAGTGGCCAAGTTAAGTTTTTCTGCATAAGTCCATTTCTCAATAACTATAAAGGGTAGGTTGATAATATTTTGTATGTTGGTTGGTCTAGTGAGGTGCATGTCAGTCAGGCAGCTGACTTTTGTCCTTGACCTCAATTTTATGGTCTAATGGCAACTTGAGTTTTTCTGCTTAAGTCCATTTCTCAATAACTAGAAGTGGTAGGTTGATAATATTTAGGATGTAGGTTGGTCTTTGATAATACATGTCAGTCTGTCATATGACTTATGTCCTTGACCTCAATTTAATGGTCTAGTGGACATGCTAAGCTTGTCTGATTAACATTTCTCAAAAACCTAACTTGTAGGCCGATAATATTTAGTATGTAGGTTCATCTTTTTCAGTCTTTTTCAGTTCATCTTTTTCAGTCATCTTTTTCACGGTCTAGTGGCCAAGTTAAGTTTATCTGCTTAAGTCCATTTCTCAATAACTATTAGAAATATATTGATAATATTTAATATGTATGTTGATCTTGGATAGTGTAAGTCAGTCTGGTATATTACTTTTGTCCTTGACCTCAATTTTATGGTCTGGTGGCCATGTTAAGTTTGCCTGATTAAGTCCATTTCCCAATAACTATAAGTGGTAGGTCAATGATATTTAGTGTGTATGGTGGTCTTAGATAATACATGTTGGATTGGCAGATGACATTTGTTTTTGACCTCAATTTCATGGTCTAGTAAATATGTAAAGTTTCTTGTTATCTATTAGTGGTAAGTCTATGATATTTCGTATGTTGGTTGGTCTTAGAAAGTGCTTTACAGTCTGCCACATGACTTATGCCTGTGACCTGAATTTGATGGTCTAGCTAGCATTATGTATTAATGGTAGGTCAATGATATTTTGTATGTTGGTTGGTCTTTGGAAGTACGTTCATAATGGCCTGCTATATGGCTTTCATCAGTGACCTAAATTTTACAGTGTAGTGAGTACTTTCAGTTTTCTGATTAGTTCACTAAGATTTCACATCAGTTTAGAGGCCAAGCAGGAACGGGCCACACATCTGTAAAGGTCCTCACTTGTGTCTTTTATGTTTTACAATATAATTCAAAATTGTCCATTTCATGCTTATTGCAGCCATGTTGGATAGGGGCAGATTTCCAGAAAATTGGTAGAAATGGTTCTATTAAAAATGTGGGAAACTATCATTCTAACAGAACTATTGCCCAGCAACAAACATACATTTTCCTGTACTTTAATACCATTCTCTCCTCTTTCCAGAAAATATGCCCCCTTTCCAACAGGGCTGCAATAACCTTGAAATGGTCTATTTATTGTCACAGACATAGTTTTCCATGTCATTTGTTGATGGAAAGCATTGTTTAGACTGTAAAGATAACAAATAATTTACAGGGAAATTTTAGTGGCAGCTTTATTTCCACTTTTTTTCAGGTTTAAGCAATAACCATGGGGGCTGGGATTTTTATTTAAAAAATTTTTGTCAGCCTGAAAAAATTTGTGATTTTTATACGCCCGTCTAATGACGGACGTATTATAGTATACCAATGTCTGATTGTCCGTCTGTCCGTCCGTTTCATATGTCGCGCTCTAACTTGACAACCGTTTGGCCGATTCACTTCAAACTTTGTATAGGTATTTGATATGATGGCCTCTGGATCTGTAATTTTTTTCATGAAATTTCGATTTTTCTTGCAAGAGTTATGGGACTTTATTCGTCAATTTTAAGGCAATTTTTTACATGTCGCGCTCTAACTTTACAACCCTAAGGCCAATTCACTTCAAACTTTGTAGATGTATTTGGAATGATGGCCTCAGGATCTGTATACTTTTTCGTGAAATTTCGAGTTTTTTTACAAGAGTTATGAGACTTTATTCGTCAATTTTTTGGCAATTTTTTGCATGTCGCACTCTAACTCGACAATCCTTTTGCCAATTCACTTCAAACTTTGTAGAGGTATTGGATATGATGGCCTCACGATCTGTATACTTTTTTTTTCGTGAAATTTGGATTTTTCTTGCAAGAGTTATGGGACTTAATGCGTCAATTTTAAGGCAATTTTTTACATGTTGCCCTCTAACTTGACAACCCTTTGGCCAATTCACTTCAAACTTTGTAGATGTATTCATGGGTATGATGGCCTCACAATCTGTGTACTTTTTTGCGAAATTTTGATTTTTCTTGAAAGAGTTATAGGACTTTATTTGTCAAATTTAAGGCAATTTTTTACATGTCGCACTCTTACATGTAAGTACTTTGATCAGCTCACTTTAAACTTTGCAGATTGATTTGTTAAAGAGATATCAAGCTCAATTAGGGAGTTTTAGGTGCTTCTTAATTGAGAATCCTTTACCTAAATCACTTAAAGTTTTGAAGGGGTGACTACGGGCGTATCATGCGACTTGGCGCAGCTGTTTATTACATTGTAGCCCCATACCTTTTACACAAAAATAGTGAAAAAAATAATTTTATGAACAAAAAGAAAATCCAAGGCCCCCCAGATAAGAAAATGGTCGTTGCCTTAACAGAATTTAACTGTGAAATTAAAATTTTGGAAAATATTTTGATGCAATTTGCTGATTTAGTAGTATGATCATGAATGGTGATTTTAAGTCTACTGAAAAGGAAATTATTGTTTTAAAAAACCTTGAAAAAGAGACAGTACAAACATTTTTTGGCAATAAAATCTCCACTTTACTCTGATCCTGACACTATATTTCCTGCAGAACAAATGAAGCAAAAATGCACTACAAACATTATGATGTTCACATCTGAAAAAGATATTCCAAAAAATATAACATATTTTAATTACACTGAGAATGGGCATCTGTTTCCAGTAAAGTTTTGCATCCATGTAAATAATTAGAGCTTGAACAAAGCTTTTTTCACACCTGGATTTTATACAGAATGTTCCCCTACAATCCAGATGTAAAGAGATGAGAGTTACTATGGCAGAAAAAAAACAAATATTTATAATACTGTTCTTAGTTTGATTATTTAGGCTTGAGGTAAAATCACAACATTTTTCTCTTTGTCTTATCCTGCGCGCTCTTTTGTTCTGGATGTTGTAGTGTAAAGGATGATATATCTGTTCAATCAATGTACATCAAAATGCTCCTAGTTATTGACCCATTTGAAAGAAAACTGTATTTTTTTCTGGTACTCATCCATCAGAAAAACTATTATCTGTCTTATGTATTTTACACAGACCATAGGGCTTACTTTAGTTAGACGATTTAAAGTCTGTAGGCCATGTTGTTACAGAGAATATAGGTCTTACCTTAGTTAGAGGATTTAAAGTCTGTAGGTGATGTTACAGAGAATATAGAGCTTACTTTAGTTAGAGGATTTAAAGTCTGTAGGTGATGTTGTTACAGAGAATATAGGGCTTACTTTAGTTAGAGGATTTAAAGTCTGTGGGTGATGTTGTTACAGAGAACATAGGGCTTACTTTAGTTAGAGGATTTAAAGTCTGTAGGTGATGTTGTTACAGAGAATATAGGGCTTACTTTAGTTAGAGGGTTTAAAGTCTGTAGATTATCTTGTTACAGAGAACATAGGAAGATATTTAAGATCAAGGTTAGGTATATTACAGAGACATATCAGGTCAAGGTTACATATTATAGAGACTGTATTCTTTTTTGGGGGGTAGATAATATAAGGTCAAGGTTACATATTACAGAGACTATTCCTTTTTGGGGGTAGATAATATAAGGTCAAGGTAACATATTACAGAGACTGTATTCCTTTTTGGGGTAGATAATATAAGGTTAAGGTAACATATTACAGAGACTGTATTCCTTTTTGGGGTAGATAATATAAGGTCAAGGTTACATATTGCAGAGACTGTATTCCTTTTTAGTTCGCCTCAACGAAGTTGAGGAGGACTATTGGAGTACCCCCGGCGTCTGCGCCCGTGTCCGCGTCCGCATTTGGGTATATATCCTAGTAACTATGCAGTGTAGGTTCATCAAACTTTGCATGCAGGTGCATCTTGGGCTAACTCACAGCCTCCAAGAAAATTAGGTCTCTCTGACCTATATTTTCCACTTGGGTGGCTTTCATTCAAATTTACATTTCAGTTCATATCTCAGCTACTATACATAGTACGATAATCTAACTGTGCATATGCATGCATCTCTGATGGTAGGTCAGCATCCAGGCAAAATTAGGTCACTTTGACCTATATTTTCCGCTTGAGTGACTTACATTTAAGTTTACGTCAGAGTTCAGATCTCAGTCACTGAACATGGTACGATCGTCTATCCTTGCATGTGCATTCATCTTTGACGGTAGGTCAGCATCCATGCAAAATTAAATCACTTTGACCTATATTTTCCGCTTGAGTGACTTACGTTAAGTTTACGTCCGAGTTCAGATCTCAGTCACTGTACATGGTACGATCATCTATCCTTGCATGTGCATGCATCTTTGACGGTAGGTCAGCATCCAGGCAAAATTAGTTCACTTTGACCTATATTTTCCGCATGATCGACTTACATTCCAGTTTACGTCCGAGTTCAGATCTAAGTAACTGTACATGGTACGATCATCTAACCTTGCATCTGCATGCATCTTTGACGGTAGGTCAGCATCCAGGCAAAATAATGTCACTTTGACCTATATTTTCTGCATGAGTGACTTTCATTCAAGTTTACGTTCGAATTCAGTTACTGTACATGGTAAGATCATCTAGCCTTTGTATATATGCATTAGGGATGGTAAATCAGCACTTTGGCCAAATTGGGTTTCTGTGTCCATTTGCCATAACGAGGCGAACTTAGTAATCGTTGATTACCTATGTTTGGGGTAGATAATATAAGGTCAAGGTTACTTATTACAGAGACTGTAATCCTTTTGGGGGTAGATAATGTAAGGTCAAGGTTATATATTACAGAGACTGTATTTCTTTTTGGGGTAGATAATATAAGGTCAAGGTTACATATTACAGAAACTATTCCTTTTTGGGGGTAGATAATATAAGGTCAAGGTTACATATTACAGAGACTATTCCTTTTTGGGGGTAGATAATATAAGGTCAAGGTTACATATTACAGAAACTGTATTCCTTTTTGGGGGTAGATAGTATAAGGTCGAGGTTACATATTGCAGAGACTGTATTCCTTTTTGGGGGTAGATAATATAAGGTCAAGGTTACATATTACAGAGACTGTATTCCTTTTTGGGGGTAGATAATATGGTCAAGTTTACATATTACAGAGACTGTATTCCTTTTCGGGGGTAGATAATATAAGGTCAAGGTTACATATTACGGAGACTGTATTCCTTTTTGGGGTAGATAATATAAGGTCAAGGTTACATATTACAGAGACTGTATTCCTGTTTGGGATAGATAAAATAAGGTCAAGGTTACATATTACAGAGACTGTATTCCTTTTTGGGGTAGATAATATAAGGTCAAGGTTACATATTACAGAGACTGTATTTCTTTTTGGTGTAGATAATGTAAGGTCAAGGTTACATATTACAGAGACTGTATTCCTTTTTGGGGGTAGATAAAATAAGGTCAAGGTTACACATTTCAGAGACTGTATTCCTTTTTGGGGTAGATAATATAAGGTCAAGGTTACATATTACAGAGACTGATTCCTTTTTGGGGGTAGATGATATAAGGTCAAGGTTACATATTACAGAGACTGTATTCCTTTTTGGGGGTAGATAATGTAAGGTCAAGGTGAATGAGGGTAATAACAAAATTACCCAACAGAATTGTCAAGAGTCTTTATCCAAAGGGCAAAAAGACAAAGCAGGTACAAAGCTACAGGAAAAGAATGTCAACCACAATGGTCCTGACTGGCAATTCAAAAGTTATGGTAGGGTAAACCAGTTTCATGGTCTTCCAGAAACTAAAGGACAAGTTTGCTTGGGACGGATGATTTAAGGTCACCTCAGGTTAAAGTTTGAGTTAAGGTTCATATCTGAGAAACATAATGTGGTATATGAAGAAATTATTCATGGCAGGTATAAGGGTTATTGGAAATTTGACCATGGGCTGGGCCTTCATATTCCAATTTAACCCTGAGCGTTGAATATAAAGGCTAAGCCCATGGTTATCTGACAATAAGCATATACCTGCCATGAATTATTTCGATTCTAATATGACAGAAAATAGAATTTTCCTTTCTGAAGCGACCTAAGAGAAGGCTGATTTCTCGCCTCCATTGCTGTCTGTGTCTTTGATGTCACAATACAATCTGATGTTTTCAAACAGATGCAAGTTCAAAATTAAAATCGAGAGCAAATCAATACACAATCATGTGTCTAAATGGCATGACTTAGTTCAAAATTGTTCTTAACATTTATTTTCTTCATAAACTAAGACAAACAAAAATTATAGGCATTGTTGTTTTTCTACCTATATACTCATATTTTGATACCATTTGCACATGTGCGAAATATATTGATATCGAGTATTATACTGGTTGACAATTAACGAGAGCCATGTTAGAATTTCTTACATTTCATGTGAAACAAGATTTTTAGCCCAGTTACAACAAAGTTAAAATTTGACTTGCCAACAAAGACTTTGTCATAAAGTTGGAAAATTGGGTAGGGAAGAAAAATTTAAAATTTCAGAATTATTTGCTTCTGGGACAAGCATTCTCAAAGGTGTACATCTGATTCAAAGGATTGGTAACATGATATATGGTACTGAAACTCTGCTTGTGCACTCCTGGAATTATTTTGATTTTTGTGTCGCTGACCTCTTGTAACACACTTTCTTCAGAAATGAAGGCTAAAAGTTGAGATGTAATTTCTGTAATGTTGATTTTTACATTGTTGTTTACTGCTGCCACTTCCTGTTTAGTTGGCATTCGGTCAGATCTGTTGACATTTGTGTGTATTAGCCAGTGTTAATTGTTATTCGACTGATGGTAATGAGATATATATATCAGTTTAAAAGGTGGCTGTTGTTTTCTTCACTGGATTCCTTACTTCATCAAAAGAAATACAAGATAATTAAGACATCACTTTAAATATTATATATATATATTGACAGTCAGATATTTTAGATGGGAGGCTATACTTATTGGAAGGATGAAAACCTTCAAATAAAACTGACAAAATATATTAGCTGGTGATTAAACCAAATAACACAGCTGGTATTGTCAATTACATGATTTTATATATTTATTGTAGAGTTTGATTAAGGTTTGTTTTTTGGGAAAAGACTTAAAAGGGAGATAACTTCAGTAATTAAGTTTAACAATTAGAATAATTCTTCTTATCAGAGAAACTACTGATTAGAGTTTAATATAGTATAAACTTTAAATTAGAAATTTATTAGCATATTCAGAAAAGCAGAATTAAAACAGTGTGGCATAAAAAATTTCCTGAAAAAAATGTTTTACTGGAACAACAAAAGAGTTACTTTTTAGCTCACCTGGCCAAAGGCCATATGAGCTTTTGCCATCACTAGGCGTCCGTCGTCCGTCCGTCCGTTAACTTTTATTCAAAGATCTTCTCCTCTGAAACTACTGGGCCAATACTAACTAAACTTGGCCTGAATCATCACCAGGGTATGCTCTTTCAAGTTTATGATTTTTATGTCCGTAGACCAAACAACATGGCCGCTGTTACTAAAAATAGAACATAGGGGTAGATTGCTGTTTTTTGCAAATTACTTGAAAACCATTACAGATATCAAAATTCTGACGGAGTAAAAATAATCAGCATGATGAGATCTACCTGCCCTGCAATTTTGGAGAATATCCGTTTACCCGTCTTGGAGTTATTGCCCCTTTTCCGTAAAATTTTCAGTTTTTCGTTACTTTTGGTCTTATATATTGAAATTGATAGAAGATGGAAGTGAAGTTTGTATAACAAAAATGGTCAGCATAGTAAGATCTACATGTCCTGCAATTTTGAAGAAAATCTGACAACCCACATAGGAGTTATTGCCGCTTTTTCTTTGAATTTTCACAATTTTTGAACGTTTTTACTTTTATTTCAAAAACTGTTTGAGATAAAGGTTAAATGTGAATTGCAAAAGTGTTGAGGTTTTCCAGAACTACAATTTCTACATATGTCCAGCAGGTTCGCATCTCATCCAAGATGGCCAACAGCGGGGAAGATAGTTTAACATAGGACCCTATGGGAAATGCATTCAAAGATCTTCTCCTCTGAAACCACTGAGCCAATGGGGACCAAATTTTGTCACAATAGTCCTTGGGTGGTCTTTTTTAAAGTTTGTGATTTTTGCGTTTGTACCTCATCCAAGATGGCTGCCAGCGTGGAGCATAGTTTAACATAGGGACCCTATGGGAAATGCATTCAAATGTCTTCTCCTCTGAACCCACTGAGCCAATTGGAACCAAACTTGGTTACAATAGTCTTTAGATGTTTTCCTTCAAAGTTTGTGATTTTTATGTTCATACCTCATTCAAGATTGCCGCCAGCAGAAAACATAGTTTAACATAGGGACCCTATGGGAAATGCATCCAAAGATCTTCTCCTCTTAAACTACCAAGTGAAATTGAACCAAACTTGGTCACAATAGTCCTTGGGTGGTCCCCTTTAAAGTTTGTGATTTTTACGTTCTTACCTCACCCAAGATGGCCGCCAGCATGGAACATAGTTTAACATAGGGACTCTATGGGAAATGCATTCAAATGTCTTCTCCTCTGAACTATTGGAACCAAACTTGGTAACAATTGTCTTTGGGTGATCCCTTCCAAAATTTGTGATTTTTAGTTTGTACCTTATCCAAGAATGAAAATGTAACATCTGCTGAACTGATTTATAGTATGAATGGGTGGTCTCTAGGTGACAATGAATAAAACCAGTGACCAGGTGAGCGATACAGGCTCATGTGAGCCTCTAGTTATAATAATCAACAGGAGGGAATCCCATGATATAGTGTAAAGCAAAATTTTGTCCTTTAAAGTAATGTCCATCTGGACAAAATTTAATAGTGATAGGTAATTAAGTTGTATCCTTGCCTATGAAAAGTTGTCAGGGTGAAGACATTTTTCCACATGTAAATTTTACCATCATAGGACATTATTTCCTGGAAAGGTTTCGTGTAATTATGTCCATACAGAAGGGAGATAATTTAAAGTTACATTTGGTACATTTCATAGCAAGATATGCCATGGGATTTTGTACATTAACTGCAAACAGTCTTAATTTTAAAAAGTCACACAGTTGATGTAATTTATAATTAATAATAATGGTACAAGCAAAGTTCAGAATCAATTTATAATAGATGGAGAATACCAGAAAAAGAGTGAAGCATGCCATTTTGATAATTGTGTCTGTAACGCAGATTTGATGCTAATATGCCGGATACCAGTTAAATCGGCACAAAAATTAATATATTTTCTGCTACTAACAAAAACCTTTATAAGTACAAACATTTATTTGTATATATAGACACTTGTAGACTCATATGGGCAGACAAACGTACAGAAGGATCAAAACAATATGCCCCTACCTTTTGGTAGAGTGGACATATAAAAGATCACAGCAACAGCCTCCTACATACTGAAAAGACGCCTTCAATGAATCCTTTATTAAACTAAGTTCATGTTAATAAAAAGTTATATGTAAGATGTATAATGATTCCAGTATCAAGCATGCATCCAAATCATTGTAATCATTAGAAGTTTTTTGCTTAGATTTTTCAGAAATTATTTGATTTGCAAATTCTGGGAAAGTTTCATGGACATATTTGTCAATGGCTAAATCTTATTATGAAGTAGACTTAATGTATGATGGACATTTTTTCATGGCTGAGGACATTATTTCATAATGATATCGGTGTCCTGGACAAAATTTCATAATGGAATTATGTTCATAGACATTATTTCATAATTATGAAATTTTGGCCTTTGGACATTATTTCATGGCTGACAAAATTTTATGTTACAATAGAAACTGAAATTTGCCAATTTAGCTTGTATGCAACCCGAAAGAAAAAGGGAGTCTGTCAAAAAAGTATAAGGACAAAAATGTATAGAGAATCCCACAGCATTTATAGATAACCGGTAATATGGTTTGTACTGGTTCCCTGTTTAATGCTTTATCCAGAATATAGCTGCCACAATTAATGTCCCTGTCCAACAGAGTCGCATTACTATCAGTGTAGTCATTGAGCTGTTGTTCTGACATACCAAAATCTTTTTGCCCAGAATTTGTTCACTTCCTGATAGATAATTTTAGAAATAATATTACTTGTTAAAAATGGCAAGTTTCCCAAAATTGAATCTGCAGGTAAAGAAAAACAAGACAAAATTCCTCGTTAATATGAAATGACGAAATATCATAAGAAATATTTGATACAATAATTAGGCTCATATCGACAATTTGGAAAACGTATGGTTTACCCATCATTCCTCAGAAAAATCTCAAATTAGATCACCGAAGATTTATCTTGTCAATTAGATACTTAATGAGATGTGAAATGACTTCTCCCCAGTTGCCATATCAACATAATGTTCAATTTTACTGTAAATATCAATATCACAACTTAAGTAATTGTATTAGTAGCCTTATTCCTTTCTAAACAAATTCAGTTATTATTGAATTAAGACAAAATTTTAGTTTGTAGCATAAATGATTTCCAAGATAACTTAATTGTAAGGTCTCTGAGATCAAAGATTGAAACTTCAGGTGTAATTTGCAGCTTCTTCTCTGACTAAAGCATGGGTTGGCATTTGCCATCACTTGGCATTCCTCATCTACCTTTCATTTAAAGATCTTCTATGCCAATTGAAACCAAACTTGGATGCAATACTATTGGAATGTTCCTTTTCAGAAATGAGAGTAGATTACTATTCGAAATGAGCACGACCATTCTCCTTATTGCTGTAACATATCACACGTTCATTGTGTAATAGTTGACTTGCAATTTTTTGAGCTGAAAATACTTCTTTTGCGTTCCTAAAGGTTGTACCCCATCCAAGATGGCTGCCGTGCAGGAACAAAGTAAATATATTCAACCAAATGTGAAAACTCATTCAGAGATCTTCTCAGAAACTACTTGATCATTTAAAGCAAACACAGGCAATATAGTCCTTTGAATGTTCCCTTAAAACATGTGTCCAGTAGGTTTGCATCTCATCCAAGATTGCCACCAGTGGGGAACATAGTTGAACATTGGACTTTGTTGAAATGAATTCCAAGATCTCAGGTCTGAAACAACAAGATCAGTTGGAACCAAACATGGTAACAGCAGTCATGGTCCCCTTAAAAAGATGTCTTGGATTAGTTTGCAGCTATATGACCATCAGAAGGGAATCTATATAGTTAAAACATTGGACACTCAGAGATCTTCTCAGGAACAACTTGGCTATTGTTAACAAAACTTAGGCACAATATTTCTGTGAGGGTTCCCTTAAAAATGTGCCCCTAAAATTTGCATCTCATCAACTTTGTCCATCAGGGGTGAACAAAGTGTAACTTTAGACCCTGTGGAAATACATTCTAAAGTCTTCTCCTCTGAAACCACAAGACCAAATGGAACCAATCTTTGCAACAATAGTCCTTTGGTGGTCCCCTTTAAAAGTTTTGTCTGGAAGATTCCAAAACCCCTTCAATATAACTGCCAGCAGAGAACATTATATAACTTTGGACCCTTTTGGAAAACTGTTCAAAGATCTTATTCTCTGAGGCTACTTTGCCATTTAAACCAAAATTAACTTTGGCACTTTAATGGTTCTTTCAAAAAAGTGTCAGTAGGTTTGCATGTTATCCTAGAAAGCCTGTCAAATTGGTATTGGACTCTATGAAAAAAAATCTTCTGAAACTCTTTGCCATTTTGAACCAAGCTTGTTCACAATTACCCCTTTCTGAATGTCTGCACTTGATACTATATATGATAGTTCTTAAAGTAACAGTACATCAGTACTTTGATTTTATAACAGATTTTGAACTGCTGGGATTTAGCATACATTAAGTATTTATCTGTAACACAGTTGTAATTATAACATGATTAAATTATACTTTTAATTAACTGATGAACTTATGATATGAAATAATTACCCAGACTCCATATCCATACCTGTTACATTTCAAATTATGTATATTAATAGATAGTACACTATTGTGGAAATTAAGATTAATAAGGGGTTGGAAGAATTTAACTTGACAATTTAGCGTTATATTAAATGGAATTAAGTTTGATAGGAAATCGGTATACAAGTAAGCACAAGTATGAAGTTGACTGGAGTTTTGCCCTTCAAATGAAGTAAATGACAAGAATTGCTTTAATTGGCTGTAAATTCATCCCAGTCCATGCAGTTTTTTCCCATGTTTGCTGTTACTTTTCTCGAATTAATTGTGTTTCTATCAGTTTTACTTGAGTTTATGCCCATTTTTGGAGTTTTTAACTCACATAAGTGTTAAATATTTGCCCGTGTGACTTGAGTTACTGCCCCTTATATGAGGTTTGCTCTATATGAGTGTTACTCTTATTGGCTCATGTTACTACACTTGTCACTGACATTACTTCTTACCAGAGTTTTTACCTAGTTGATTGTTTATCTACTTGACTAGTGTTTCT
>MJUU01038727.1:46634-76687 GCA_002080025.1 Modiolus philippinarum | reverse complement strand
AAATGGCCGCCAAAAAAGGCGGGAAAATTCAACATTGACCGATTTCAATGACATTTGGTTTCCAAATAGATCTCTATGTTGCGAGTTCAAAACCGATGTTGAAAATTGTTCCTTGATCGCCATTTTCAAAATGGCCACCAAAAAAGGCCGGAAAATTCAACATTGTCCGATTTCAATGAAATTTCCAAGTAGATATTGATGTTGCGACTTTCAAAACCGATGTTGAAAATTGTTCGTTGACAGCAATTTTCAAAATGGCTGCCAAAAAGGCGGGAAAATTCAACATTGTCCGATTTCAATGACATTTGGTTTCCTTCAAAACTGATGTTAAAAATTGTTCGCTGACTGCCATATTTTAAATGGCTACCAAAAAGACGGGAAAGTTCAACATTGTCCGATTTCAAAGAAATTTGATTTCCAAATAGATATTGATGTTGCGACTTCAAAACGGATGTTGAAAATTGTTTGTTGACTGCCATTTTCAAAATGACATTTCGACTTCAAATCGTGTCGAAAGTGGTCATTAGCAAGAACGTTTTTTATCGAAAAATCCCAACAAAGAAATATAATAAAACATGATCAGACTTTAAAAACAGTTCAAGATATTGGAGGTGTTGGACGTACGAAAGTTTGAGAAACTGAAGATCAACTGTATAACTTACATTGTTACCTTGATTGTGGCAACTGAAAACCAGGTGAGCGATACAGGCTCCTGGGAGCCTCTGGTTTTATGTCCAGTTTTGTAATTTAAAAGATTCTGTATTTGGATTGATAAATTCAAGATGATATGCAACTAACTGTGGCAAATAAAACTTGACTTTATTGCATGTTTGAATTGCTTTACAGTGATCCCATACAGATAATTTTATAATTAAAAAAAGGCAGCTTCCTAATTTACAATTAAAAACAATTGCCAGGCATTAATGCAAGCTTTTTTTTGGAAGCTGTTAATAAAGGCTTGACGCAACTTCAAGTGGATGTACTGTTTGTTGTGTTCTCCCAGTCTTCTGTTTTTGCGGCCTTACGAAATTAGAATGCCTTAGGGACCGACAATTTAACTTGAAAAGTGGGGGGGGGAGGGGGGCTATGGTTTTCTTCTAAAAAAAATATTTGGAGCTGATTTTATGTGAAAAAAAATATTTTGGCTGCCAAAATGATGAAAATTTCTGAAGGAGGCTTTCTGCCCCCAAAAATAATGTTAATTTTGAAAAAAAAATATTTTGTTGATACGTGTGAAAAAAATTATTTTTTTTGCACAGAGTGCGAAAAAAAATTTTCTGTCCAGAAAAAAAACCATAACCCCCCCTTCAGGTTAAATGGTCGGTCCCTTAATGGAATTGGAATGAAACTTTTATGAAAGCTTCAGAGGTAAGAAAGAGACCTATTGATTTTGAGGTCAGTAGTTCAAAGGTAAAGGTCACATGTTCAGAAATTTTAGGCTGAAATTTGTTAATGTAGTAATTCAACGTGCAGTAATTTATGATACCAGCTTAATGGAAATTTTCTTAAATTATTTGATGATTTGTCTCCCTTTGATTTCCACCAATCATTATTAAAACCAGACCTACACAAACTTGAAGTTTTGACCTGTTTTTTTTTCCATCAGATTTATTATCAGCCAGTTTGTGTTTAACATATGGTTGCTTAAGTTAGCAGTAAAATTTGTAATTAAGTAAAGAGAGTTAATTGGAAAATAACATCTAAAACTTTACTTGAAAGAAAAAGGGTTTATAAACATCCTATTATCAGTTGGCTGACTGTTAGAAAAAGAAATATAATCGAAAAGTAATCAATTTATATTATCCATGAAAAGTTTGGGGGTATATATGAATCACCCTGTCTGTCCGTCCATCCATATGAACCTTGTCAGTGCATGTTCTCCCAAACGACTGCTTGGATTTTGATGGAATGTAATACAGTAGTAGTACACCACCTGGAAATGTGCATGACATAATATGGTCGCTGTCTGAAATTTGGAAGGGGATATAATTTGTCTTTAAATATTTTCTGGAAAAAAGGGGGGAACAAACCTTGTCAGTGCATGTCCTCTTAAAGGGATGCTTGGATTTTGATGAAATGGTACACAGTTGTAGTACATCACCTGGAGATATGCATTAAGTAATATGGGTGTTTCCCTGGATTTAAAGGGGAGATAATTCGCCTTTGAATATTGTCTTGAAATAAGAGGGTGTCAAACCTTGTCAATGTATGTCCTCTTAAACGGGTGCTAGAATTTTGAAGAAATGTTACACAGTTGTAGTACACCACCTGAAGATATGTATGAATTAATATGGTTTCTTTCTGAAATTTTGAAGGGGAAATAATTCATCTTTGAATATTTTATGGAAAAAAGGGGGGAACTTTGTCAGTGCATGTCATTTTAAACAGATGCTTAGATTTTGATGAAATGTTTCACAATTGCAGTTAACCATTTGGAGATGTGCATGAAGTAATATGGTTGCTAAATGTTCCGAAAATTTGAAGGGGAGATAGTTAGTTTGTATATTTTCTAAAAAAAAAAGGGGGGAGGTATATCATTGTGTCCATAATTGTATTGTGTCCACACTTTCACTGTGTCCATAATTGTATTGTGTCCACACTTGCACTGTGTCCACAACTGTATACACACTTACACACTTGAATTTGCACTTGCCATATTGATTCAGGGTTTAATGAAGAGGGGGTATAACTGGCTGCCATTCAGCAACAGCTATAGTTGCTATTATCATACACATTCTTAATAATATTGGTTTTTAAGTAGAATAGTAGATATTGGACTTTATTACTAAAAATTTGAAAGATGGCCCTTATCTATCTTGACAAAATGATGTTGTCCAGAGTTAATCAAACCTACAGAAGCTCATTCCTTAATATCCGACGGAATTGTGCCCCAAAAAATGCAAAAGATTGATTTGTAGTATTAATGATACAACACCCTATAAAGAGGCAATTCCAAAGTGCTGTTGTTGAGTACTTCCTTAATTAACACTTTATCTACCAGTGACGCATATAGTCGCTCTACTACTCAAGACTGTATTGATGTGCACCATGGCCCTCCATACATTACAATTGCAAACTTTTTGTGCGTGTCCTGCAGCCTAATGGCAAATGTCAGCAGCAGTTATATATAGTAGTTTTAAAGACCTTTTTTGTAGTAATAACGGCTGTTGAAAGAGCCCCAGAAACAGAAAATTCAAAAAATCGTCTAATTTAAGGGAGGGTAGGTAACTTCAAAGATATTTCCGCTTGAGAAAAGAAGGTGAAAATGCTCGAACTTCGGTTGAATAATGTAGAAAGATGATTGAGAATAACAGAAATATCACTATTTTTGGAACAATGTCCCACAGAAAGAAACTGCGGCTAAATTAAGTGGAAAATAAGGAAATTGAGTGATTTTGACACTACCAGCTTTCCATACATTTCTCTGTCATGAACAATTCTTACGCTATTTATGTCAAAGATTCAGAAATGAAAGTGGTGTTACAGGCATAGCTACTGGCGCGAAGAGAAGCCGGTTCGGCACCACTTCCGGTTCTCTGGGACGACTTTAGTACGAAAAAAAACGTCAAAAACACCTTTTTTAGCCGGTTCTCTGGGACGACTTTAGTACAAAAAAAACCCGTCAAAAACACCTTTTTTAGGAGGGGTGGGCTGTTGCCCTCCACCCTCCCCCTCCACCCCACCCCAATTTGCCTCCCATGCCGTCCTTCCCCAAATCACAATACTTGAACTTATTTCCTGTCAGCATCAACTATATTCTGCCTCATCTAATTTGCATAAATTTGCAAAGAAATGGAAATACGACTTTCTAGAAAAAAGCTGTAGTAGACAAAGGGTTAAGGTGTCAGTAGTGGTAGGCTCAGAATCCAAATGAAATACAAAGGAAAACATTATATATATATTATACCAAGGCTAATAAGCAGAAAATGGAAAAATCTATAATGAATTCCTAGTTAAATCAAATGAGGACAATATGACAAATACACAACACATAAACAAAACAGAATAATAATTGCTGGCAATTGTATAGCTTACGAAAAATTAACAAAGAGAAACTAGTACATCATATCTTGAGACTCCTGTAGTTTCTGTATTGTTTGCTGACACTTATATCTATCATTATATTATATTTTTATTTATAGGATGCATGTTGTGTTTGGGACGTTCAAACTATTTTAGATTTAATCACCCACAGGAGGCCAAAAAGATCAAAGATGCTTTACCAAATTGCAGAATTTCTTGTGCACCAATAGACTTCATTCAAGGTGGGTATTGATAATTTGATGCAAATTATCAAAATTTTCAGAATAATTCATATAATCTTATCTTTAGCTTATTTGGCTACAGCCAGGGTGAGCTTTTAGTTTTGCCATCACTAAGCGTCTGTCATCAGACCATATCAGACACTTTTCATTCAGAGATCTTCTTTCCTAAACCACTTGGCCAATTGGAACCAAACTTGGTCACAATAGGTCTGGGTGGTTCCCTTTAGAAAATGTGTCCAGCAAGTCCACACATCACCCAAGATGGCTGCCAGTGGGACTTAGTTTAACATTTGACCCTATGGGAAAACATATTCAGTGATCTTTTCCTCTGAAAATACTGGGCTAATTTGAACCATACTTGGTCACAATCATCTTTAGCTAGTCTCCTTTGAAGATTATGTCCAGTAAGACCACATCTCATCCAAAATGGCAGCAGCAGGAAATGAAGTCAAAAATTGGACCATATATTCAAAGTTCTTGTCTGAAAGTACAGGGCAAATTGGAACCAAACTTGGTCACTAAGTCCTTGGCTGGCCCAATTTAAAAAATATGTCCAGGAAGTCTGCATCTATCCAAGATTGGCACCAGCATGGAACATGTTTCAACATTGGACCCTGTAGGAAAGCATTCAAAGATCTTCTCCTATGAACAGAGCCAGTTGGAACCAAACTTGGTCACAATAGTCTTTTGGTGGTCCCCTTTCAAAAATTTGTCCGGCAAGTCTGCACTTTATCCAAGATGGCTGACAAAAGGGATCTTAGTTAAATATTTGACCTTATGGGAAAACATATTTAGTGATCTTCTCCTCTGAAAGTACTGGGCAAATTGGAACCATACTTGTTCACAGTCGTCTTTGGTTGGTCCCCTTTGAAGATTGCGTCTGCATCTCAGTCAAGATGGCCGCCAGTAGGGAACTTATTCAAAATTGGACCATATGTTCAAAGATGTAATCCTTAGTTGGCCCTGTAAAAAAATCTGTTCTGCAAGTCTGCATCATACCCAAGATGGCTGCCAGCAGGAAACATGGCTTTAACATTGGACTCTAAAGGAAAACATTCAAAGATCTTCTTCTTTAAAGCCGCAGATTCAATTGGAACTAAGTCTGCACCTCATAATAGATAATGCCAGGGAGGATCCTAGTTTAACATTTGACCCTATGGAAAACATATTCAATGATCTCCTCCTCTAAAAGTAATGGGTATATTTGAACCATGCTTGTTCACAATTGTCTTTAGTTGGTCCCATTTGAAGATTGTGTCCAGGAAGTCCGCATCTCATCCAAGTTGGCCGCCAGCAGGGTACTAAGTCAAAGATTGAACCATATTTTCAAGGATAAAGTCCTTAAATGGCCCCTTTCAGAAATGTGTCCAGCAAGTCCACATAATATCCAAGATGGCAGCCAGGGAGGAACATGGTTTAAGCACTGGACCCTATGGGAAAGCATTCAAAGATCTTCTTTAAAGCCACAGAGCCAATTGGAACCAACTCTGCACCTCATCCAAGAGAGCTGCCAATGGGGATTAAGTTTAACATTTGACCCTATGGGAAAACATATTCAATGATATTCTCCTCTAAAAGTACTTGACAAATTGGAACCATACTTGGTCACAATCGTCTTCAGTTGGCCCCCTTCGAAAAATATGCCTGGCATGCCTGTATCCCATCCAAGACTGCTGACAGCGGGGACCTTTGACCTAATGGGAAAGCATTCAAAGATCTCCTCTCAAAATACTTTGCAAATTGGAACCAAAGTTAGATATAATAGACCTAGTTTAACCCCGCCGCAGCAGGTTTGCGCCTGTCCTAAGTCAGGAAATTGATTAAGCCATTGTGTGTCTTGTCTGTTTTCTAGTTAGTTCACTTTATGTCTATGGGAGTCTAGGATGATGTTTATTTAGCTGAACTTGATTACTCTTTATTTAGGGGCCAACTCCGACCTGCCGTTGGGTGTGGGGTTTCCTCACCGTTCATTGAAGATCTTATGGTGGCTTTGAGTTGTTGTTTACTCCCCTTTGGGTCGTTGTCTCTTTTACACATTCCCCGTTTCGCTTCTTTTTCCTTAAATGATCTTCAAGAAAGGTGACAGCTGGTCTGCATCCCATCCAAAATAGCTGCCAGTGGGGAACATAGCTAATAACTTTGAATCATATAACATCAGTCTTACATCAATGTCTTTTAACAAACTGAATATGTCAGCCATTGCCAAGGTGAGCGATACAGGCTTTTAAGAGCCTCTTGTTGCAAAAATAAAATCACAGTGAAGTGCTAATTCATTCAATTAAATTTGCTAAGGAATTAATCAACCCTTAAACTAAAGATGACATATAGCATTATAAATTTGTTTAGGCTCTTATTGGCACTTCAATAGAAAACAGTTAACATTCAATTTAATAAACAGCAGAAAATTACCTGTTATTTCATTTCAAATTAATTATACTCAGTACTAATTAATAATTGGAATGTCATGTATTAATTACAATTGTCCAGTTTTCTGTTAATATACTATTTGTATAAAAAAATCGTTAACTTCATGAAAGAAGGAGGTAATCTGTCTCAATTGTATGGTAAATACAGCCTAATAATTTGACAGAAATATGGTGTTATTACTAAGTTTGTAAATTTATTGAAAATTCTTATAAAGATAACAATATATTGGCTGGAAATGCATGGATATCCATATATTGTTTTTTCACAGGACCAAAATCAATATGTTACATGTTAACTGGAATATATACATTTGTACATTAAATAAGTTTGACAAATATCCCCTTATTGACCCCCAGATGTATTGAAGTGGAGCCATTAGAGTTACCTGTCTTGATTTATACCTGTGTATGCCTGCCATTCATGGATTTTATTACTTAGTTTTTTTGTACCCCCCATTTTTGGATTTTTATGAATTTTTATAAATATGGAATCAACAGAGACAGGTAAGAGTTTATATTATGTTTACCTTTGTCACACCTGTAACTTCGTTATCTTCAGGTGTTATAGTCTACCTGTTGATTTTATTAAAATTTACTTTAAAAGACATTCATTATCTATAGAACATCAAGGTCTGATATTTTACGAGTTGAAAATATTTAGCAAACTTTCTGAAAGAAAAAAAGTATGTTTTTATGACAAGACAAATATAACATGCATTCCTGGAGTTTAATGTAAAAATATTTAAGGATTAAATGTAATTATTTACTTAGGACTGACAAAGGTCTCTACCATACCTTTCTTAACCTTAATATCACCAAATATTTCTATAATATAAAGTCCTTTAAAATATGAAGCACTAATCCTTGATATTCCAAAATATTTCATATTAACCATGCATGGAAATTTAGACTGTTAGTTTGTGTTGTCATTTGTAAGACAGTTTTATCAAATGTAAATGGTACAAATAAAATGACTTGAAAATATTCAAAAAAGTTTACAATTTAATAATGTAAAACCAAATGAATTTTAATATTGAGATTGCCCATAATAATCGCTGGGAATGGAAATTGCCCATAATAATCGCTGGAAATGTTCGTATATTTTTGTTTTTAATTTCAGACCTATGTTTGTCGCGACTGGTTGATTGACAAGTCTGAATAACAACCAAAACATTGTTAGTCAAATTTTATGTGTAGATGACTATCTCCTAATGTGATATCAATATATCCTACAGGCCCTCACACCCCCCTACAGGGGTAATAAGATAAATAGTGAAGGGTGTGACAATATTGTTTATAAATATTGACTTTTAATTATTGACCAGAAAATTTAGACAAATACATAAGAGATTAAATGATTTTATCTGGCTGGTGTATTTAATGTAAATTTTACACATATCTGTTTAAATGTTTAAAGTCTGTTTGTTTAAATATGGAATTACAATCCATTTTCAGCTTTACTTGTTTAGTTTTGAAGGAGGAGATGAAATTACATCCAAACAGTGATATTTTGAGTATTGTTGAGAAAAAGTCACCTTTCTGAAGGATTTTTGATATAGGAGAAGTTGATGTCTTTACTTTATGGAGAGTGCTGCTTAATCTAGTATTAGGAAAGAGGGTTTCACCACAAATATAGAGTATTTTTCTGCCAAATCTGATTGTCAGTTCTATTTGAATTTCATGTGGAGTAAATCTCAAACACATTGACCAAAATCCCAATTAGAATATCCTATTTTTCTAAGCTGCTTCTGATTTTCAAAACTTCAGCCATTATCTCCTTAATAATCAGGGATAATACTGCATTCTCATGTTACTATTAATACAAGGATTACTGACCAGTTACATATACCAGAGGATTAACATCCTAGTAATTTTTAGCCGAGTTGCGACGAAGTCGAACTCGGCTTATAATTTGATGAATGGTGTCCGGGCGTCAACTTTTGGTTTCCGCATGATATCTTGAGAACCACATGTCATATCTAAATGAAACTTTGCACAGACATGAGTTATGATTAGAGGAAGATCCCTATAGATTTTCAGGTTTGTGCGACAAAGGTCAAGGTCAAGAACAAAAAATTTGATTTATCCTTTTCCACACAATATCTTCAGAGCCACATTACACATCCAAATGAAACTTGGCATAGACATGAGTTATGATCAGAGGAAGAACCCTATCATTTTGAGGTTTGTGCAACAAAGGTCAAGGTCACAACTTTTAAAAATGTAACAAAAATTAAACATTTGAATAAAGCGTAAAATCACATGTTTGGTATTATTTGATAACAAAAATAGCTAAAAAAAGTTTAATTGTTCATACAAAAGTAGTTTTTACATTGCTAGAACATGCAAATTCATTTCATAGTTCTAATTATGTTTACCAACACACTTTTTTTTTTTGGTGTCATAACTTAAAAAAAGAAGATATAATGAAAAGTCAAAATTAAAAAAAGGGAGGTAATTTAATGTGAAGAAGTATTCAATATTACTAAAAGTCTTTTGCAATGTCCAGTTAAAATAAAATCTTAGTTGAAAAAAAAACCATTTGTGTATTCTGATTTTTTGTAAATTATTGATTTCAGCAATAAATATTACCTGAATTATAAGGGGCCCCCCTGCTCAAATTTTTTTTGAATGGTGGTCTGAAATGGGTTGTAATGGATGGTGAAGCTTTCGGTTGCCATGGAAACCAAACCAGAACACTGAATCTTTGAAAAAAAGTGTTCTGCTACATATTTTCTGTCACAATATAAATTTGATTATAAGGGGAACCCGTGCCAAATTGTTTTTATGCAAGGGGGACTAGGAATGTATTGATTTCACCAATTTGTAATACCTGGATTATAAGGGGAACCCCTGCCCAAATTTTGTTTTGAATGGGGGTCTGAAATGGGTTTTAATGGATAGTGGAGCTTTCCGTTGCCATGGAAACTAAACCAGAACACTGAATCATAGAAAAACAGCATTCTGCTACATATTTTTCTTCACAATTTTAGAAATATGTATAAACTAGATTATCAGGGGAACCCCTTCCAAATCTTTATTTTGAAAGGGACTTGGAATGTTTTGATTTCAGCAATATGTATAACCTGGATTATAAGGGGAACCCCTGCCAAAATTTTTTTTGAATGGTGGTCTGAAATGTTTTGTAATGCATAGTGGAGCTTTCAGTTACCGTGGAAACCAAACCAGAACACTGAATCTTTGAAAAAAAAACTTCTGCTTCATATATTTTTTCACAATTTCAGAAATATGTATAAACTAGATTATAAGGGGAACCCCTGCCAATTTTTTTTTTGAAAGGGACTTGGAATGTTTTGATTTCAGCAATATGTATTATGTAACTTGGATTATAAGGGGAACCCCTGCCCAATTTTTTTTGAGATTTGGTCAGAAATGAGTTACAATGGATAGTGGAGCTTTTTGGTTGCATGTATACCAAACTAGAAAACGGAAAGTATTAGAAAAAAAGGTATTCTGATACATACTTTTACAATTTCAGCAATAATAAAAAAAACTAGGTTTTAAGGGGAACCCCTGCCCAAAGTTTTTTTGGAAAGGGACTAGGAATGTTTTGACTTCTCCAGCTATCAGCAATATGTATCACCTAGATTATAACCCCTGCCAAATTTTTAGTCAAGTTAGGACAAAGTCAAACTTCCTCAAAAGTTCCATTATACTTAGTCTATGATTGAAATAAAAGAATTTATATGCTTATATGCAACTATTTGCATATCAGATGTTGTACTTATGAAAATAAAAAATATTCGCAACTCAGCTTTCATACTTTTGGTGCGTTTTCTGATTTTATTTCACAAGGGGAGATAATTTACCTCTTGACCAGTTATGTTTACGCCCCAGCGTTACTTACTGCCTGTCCAATAATATCATGTTCATGGAATCACACACTGGCATGTATCATAAAGGGGATTATTTACTACCTGTCCAGTAATATCATATACAAGGAATCACACCCCAGCATGTATCACAAAGGGGGATAATTTTCTTCCTGTCCAATAATATCATTTACATAGGATAGTTATCTTTTATCACTGAAATTTGCAAGTTTTGGCAATAAAACTGTACAAAAAACAAGATTAAACTAAGTTCATAATTTTCATACAGTTCGTACTGATAAGTGACAATTAAATTTTAACAATAAAGATAAGTGTCTAAAGAACTGTGAGTGCCTTTGTTTTGAATGTTGTGATTTCTATTTCTGTGCTTTGTGTCTGTGTAATGTCATTGTTTTGTGTCTGGGGCCATTGTTTTCTGTGTTCTTGTTTTGGCTATGTCTTAGGACTTCGATATTTGTGGATTTCCCTCCTTTGTTCCTTCGGTATTCTACTGCTGTTGTTTCATTAATTGAAACGTTTTAATAACTCCTATGTAGATCAGATACAGTGGGTCATGACACATGAGACATACGTCCCTCGTCCCTCGAATATGATAAGAGACCCACTATATCTATTACATACAAGGTATCATACCCAGCATGTATCACAAAGGGGGAAACAAATGTATTTTACTGCCTGTCCAGCAATATCATGTACAAGGGAATTACACCCCAGCATGGGATAATTTATCACTCTTGATAGTGTGAAAACATTTTTGTAATTGTGAACCATATCCTGTTCTTTTCAATAGTGATGTCAAAATTAAATATTTGATAACATAAAAGGAACATTTATCACAACAGATTGATGTATCTGATAACACATTATATAAACAGTGTAATGATTGTCCACATAATAACATGCTTTCTATAATACACCATCAATATTCTGAATATTAAAGAAAAAACCTAGTGTTAAAATGCCTGTGGTAACATTGAAATATCTGAATGCTTCACCTCATGTTGTTAAAATATATATCTTATACCTGAAGGAAAACATTTAAAAAATTTGTACAATAGGGAGATGTTCACTTAATCAAAAATATGTAGCTAATTATGTAACACATGATATATCACATTTAGTATGTATTTATTTTAACATTTTTGGCTGACCTAAAATGCAACGTACTCTGTATATAGGTCAGTTGTTGTTTTTTTTTCAATAAAAATTTTATGTGTTATGAATATTTTTTTTGGGGGGGGGGGGGGTTTAATTAAAATGAAGGCAACTGTTTTTAAATAGGTTGTTTTTTAATGAGCTAAATATCTAAAAGTAGTTCTAATATTTATGACATGTCTCACAATTGAAAAAATGTTGTCTCAGGCAAACAATATTATATAAAATGATATTTATCCTCTATTTTTTGTTCACTCCTGTATTCTTCATAATTTTTTGTTAACATTGAAAGCAATAATAATGCTATAGTTGATTTGGTGAATCTTTAACCAATATCAGTTTGTGAGATTGATGAAGAAAAATCAAAACACTTCAGGTGATGTTTAGACTTGATTGGCTTGTAATTGTTTCTTTTAAGACACAGTTTTCTATACAATACATACTTTCTTAATCATCTGTCCAAAAGATTCTAATCTCAGGACCGTAATTATACTGTATAATGCTATTTGGTCCAAATTCAGCAATGTAGGTCCTACAATCCCGTGACGGGGATAAAAAGGTTACAACAGGACATTAAATTGTTATAAAAAATGACAGTTTCATTAAAAGTCACCCTATAAATCACAGAAGAATTAAAAGGTTATTGAAGGACATAAATTTCAATGGAGGATCCCTTCATTTACTGAAAATTTGCTTCATAAAGACGGAGTTGCTTACATAGTTACGCTTGGCCCAGTGTTACGGTAAATAGATAGTACTGGACTCGTTCGGCTGTACAATAATTTGATGTGAAAAGAACAGTTGTATTCCCTGTCCACCTCGATGATCAAATACATTATCTACTTGTGGGTATCAGATATGTAAGGGATATTTGTCCTTTATAATCAAATATCGTCAGAGTTTTAAAGAGATATAAACTTACAAATATGGCATCGATAAAGGATTAGAATTTCTTCAGAAGTTTTATAGCTTAGGTATTTTATATATTAATGTGAATTATTTCTGTTGTTTTTATGCATGCAGATAAATCAAGTTTTGGACAAAAAATATCAGCTAAAATCAGAAAATTGTTAAAACACTGTATTTATAGAATGGACTTTAATTTGAATCACAAAGTTCCCATTCACAGTATAAAAATTAGATTTTCAAATTAGAATTCAATCTAAATCAATAGTCAATTTGACATGTTTTAACTCAAATTCACTAGCCTGAAGTTTACAGTTTAAATTTGATTGTGAACATGTAAAAATGAATTTTCCATTTGTGGGATAAAACTCAGACCCTCTGATCTGATGTGATAAACACAGTATTACTGTGTCCTATATAATATTTATCTATGTCTAGGACATATATGTAAAATCAATACACATTAGGTATTTTGTTTGTGAAACATCAAATTATACCATTTACTTTTTTTCTGGTTTCACTGTAGAATTCTAAATTAAAGCAATATACAGAATAACAGTCCAGTTTTCTTAAGTTTTGACTGTAAACAATTATTATTTATTGCATAATTTCACTGTAAACATTGATATTTGGTATAGTTTAATAATACCCTATTTGGACCTCCAAATTGATGTGGTTTTTGGTTTGTCCTGAAGATTTAAGTAAACACCCACAGTTAATATATACCCACATATTGTCATATTTAGGATGACTGGGTAGAAGAATTAATTGTCAGAATAATATTTTAACAATTTTAAGGCCATAAGAGGTATTCTAAATATTTACTAAATGAAGACATCCATAAAATTGTTACATACAGATTTTGTATGTACACTCCTGCGGGTCAGAAATAACCATTAGACCTCTCCATTCCATAGACTGTAAACTCAAAATTCAAGGAGAGTCAGTATTAAATGGAGTACTCCAAGCATCTGCCTCTACACCTGCATTTTGGTGTCTATCTCCACAACTATAAGTTGTAGGGTTGTCAAGCTTTACATGCAGCTGCATCTTGGGTTAACTCACAGCCTCCAGGAAAATTATGTCTCTTTGATCTATATTTTATGCTTGAATGACTTTAATTCAAGTTTACGTCCAAGTTCAGATCTCTTTCTTTACACATGGTTGGATCATGTAACCTTGCATATGCATTCATATCTGATGGCAGGTCAGCATCCAGGAAAACTTAGGTCACTTTGACTTATATTTTCCGCTTTAATGACTTGCATTCAAGTTTACATCTGAGTTTAGATCTCAGTCACTATACATGGGAGGATCATGTAATCATACATGCATCTCTGATGGCAGGTCAGCATCCAGGTAAAATTAGGTCACTTTGACCAATATTTTCCTCTTGATTGACTTTCATCTAAATTTACTGAAGAGTTCAGATCTCAGTCACTATTCATGTATGTATCAAGTAAAATTGCATATGCATGCATCTCTGATGGTAGGTCATGCATCCAGGCAAAATTATGTTAATCTGACAATGTGCAATAACCAATGGTATGTAGGCCCTTCAATGAAGCTAACCTTGCCCTGAGGAGGCTGTTCATGGACCCTTGGTATGTAGGCCCATCAATAAAGCTTGTCATGCCCTGCAGAGGCTGTGTGTACAAAACGACAATTAACCCTTTGTATGTAGGCCATCAATACAGCTGGCATTGCCCTGCTAAAGATGTTTTAGACAAAATGGCAAACCCTTTGTATGTAGGCCCATCAATACAGCTGGCATTGCCCTGCTAAAGATGTTTTAGACAAAATGGCAAACCCTTTGTATGTAGGCCCATCAATACAGCTGGCCTTACCCTGCAGATGCTGTATTGAGAAAATGACAATTAACCCTTGATATGTAGGCCCATCAATACAGCTGGCCTTGCCCTGCGGATACTGTATGGACAAAATGACAATTAACCCTTGATATGTAGGCCCATCAATATAGCTGGCCTTGCCCTGCGAAGGCTGTATTGACAAAATTAGAATTTACCCTTGGTATGTAGGCCAATCAATACAGCTGGCCTTGCCCTGTGGATGCTGTATTGACAAAATGACAATTAACCCTTGAAATTAACCCCATCAATAAAGCTAACGGTGCACTGCGGAGGCTGCATAGACAAATTTACCCTTGTTACATTTGTATGTAGGCCCCATCAATAAAACTGGGCTTGATTTGTAGAAGCTTTGTGGAAGCTTTATAAAATTAAATCTTGAGTTGGTTGGCCTGATCCAAACAATTGCCAGGAATTTCCTTGGGGAGTGGGAGGGGGCAAAAGACAAAATTATGTAAACTTTGGTCTGTAGGCTCCAATCAATATAACTTGGAACCTGTTTTGTTGACGTTAGGAGTCAAAGGGGAAAAACAATAAGCAGTGGGTTTGTGAAACCACTGCCCAATTAATACAGCTCACTTTGTGGCCAATGTTATGTGGTGAATTAGTTGCCATCTCCCAAGCAGACTGGCTTATACCAACACAAATCTCCAGAAACATGCACACATTGTCCTTTCAAATTCCACACACTCGCCTTGTATTAAGACAGCAATCCCCCCCACCATATGAAACTCAACAACCTCCAACTGAACACTGTAGTGAGTGACTCTGTAGAGTCATTCAAAACAGCTGTATCAGCCGTAAATAATTAGCTTTACAGTCACTTGTACATAGTTGTATCTTATGAAAAAAAAACAGAATTTACTTTGAAACCTAAATATAAGCATTGCACAGTACCAAATTGGCAAAAACTTCAATGTGCTGTCAGGTGGTCAATCAATATATGACATAATGAATCTTAGATTATGTAGTTGCCATGTGGAGGCCATGTTGTCAAAGTGACAAAATCAAACCTTGGTAGACTTGATGTGTTGTTTAACACTTGGTTTTATTTTTACCCAATCAATACCATCCATCCTTGCCATATGTGAATACAGAGTAGTCAGAAGGACAAAATTAACTCTAGGTTTGTTGGGCCCTACTCTAGGTTTGTTGGGCCCTACTCTAGGTTTGTTGGGCCCTATCCTTCCTTTGTTGGAGTTGGATTGGATAAATTTAGTCCAGTTATTTGACCTTTCATTGTCGAATCCCTGACTTCATACTTGAATATATTTTGCTTCTCTGAGAGCCAATGAAGAATGAATATTCCTTGTGAAAAGTTCTACAACAGTTAAAATGACTAGTTGTCAGAATCATTTATGCTAATTTTGATTTTATTACAAAGGAGACATCACTTCTGGGCCCCTGATCCTTTTCTTTGTCAGTTTAGGACACCTGGTACAAAGTAGGAATGTAGATGGGCCAGGTGTCTAACAAATCGGCTGTTTTTTCCAGGACAATAACCTCGCACATAACCTGTCTATCAGGACAATCTGTTTGATGTTGTCTTTAACGTTTTTTTTTATTTACCAATATATGTAATCATCAATAGGACTATTAGTGAGGTATTTTGTGTATTGCCAGTAGTACTGAGTATCTTGGAATTAGGCTGTGTAGAATTGTGTATTGTCAGCAGTACTGAGTATCTTGGAATTATGCTGTGTAGAACTGTGTATTGCCAGTAGTATTATCTTGGAATTTGGCTGTGTAGAATTGTGTATTGCCAGTAGTAATAAGTATCTTGGAATTTGGCTGTGTAGAAATGTGTATTGCCAGTAGTACTGAGTATCTTGGAATTTTGCTGTGTAGAATTGTGTATTGCCAGTAGTAATGAGTATTTTGGAATTTAAGGCTGTGTAGAAATGTGTATTGCCAGTAGTACTGAGTATCTTGGAATTTGGCTGTATAGATTTGTGATGGATAGTTATTGCAGATCAACATTGTAGAAATATAGGGAAAGAGTGTCAACAAATCTTTAAGTCTTTATTTTGTGTGCTTTTTAGCTCACCTGGCCTAAAAGGCCATGTGAGCTTTTGCCATCATTATGCGTCCTTCGTCCGTCTGTCAACAATTTCAAAAATCTTCTCTTCTGAAACCACTGGGCCAAATGTAACCAAACTTGGCCTGTATCATCACCAGAGTATGGCTTCTCAAAATTGTGTTGGATTAGGCGGTAGGTCAAACAACATGGCCGCCGTTGCTAAAAATAGAACATGGGGGTAAATTGCAGTTTTTGATCAATAACTCGAAAACTGTTACAGATATCAAAAATCTGACATGGGGTAAAATGATCAGCATGGCAAGATCTACCTGCCCTGCAATTTTGAAGAAAATCTGACAACCCATCTCGGAGTTATAGCCCTTTTTGCGTTAAATTTTCAAAATTTTTGCATTTTTTATTTTTTGTCCCCCGCCTTTTGCGAAAGCGGGGAACTATAGAATTCGCCTTTCCGTCATTCCGGATTTCGTTTCCGGATGATAACTTGAGTATCCCTTGCCCGATTGAAACAAAACTTATACAGATGGAAGGAATAGGGAAGGGCAAGAACCCTATTGATTTTGGGGTCAGTAGGTCAAAGGTCAAGGTCACAATTTCTAAAAATAGAATTTATTGCACCAAAATTTGGTCCGTGTGGGAAATTTTTATTTTTTATCCTATTTCGATGGGATTTTTTCCATTGAATGCTTTCATACATATGCCAACAGATTTCTGGTATCTCTTACCGTTTTCAAGATAATTGGGGTCAAAGGTGTTGGGGTGGGGGTGCCAAAAAATTTTTTTTTAATTTTTCATCGGATTTTGATGGTTTTTTTTGCAAATGCTTCCTCGTGAAAAATGCAATAAAACTCTCCCCAAACATTTTTTTTCATCTTGTACCGTTTTTCAGGTAAAAGGAACATACAACTCTAAGGCGGGGGACCTTGAGCACTGCTCTATTTTTATTTCAAAAAGTGTAACAGAAAGAGGTCAAGTGTAAATTGCAAAAATGTTCAGCATATCAAGGTCTACCCACCTGGAAATTTTGAAGAAAATCCATAAACCCTTGTAGGAGTTATTGCCCTTTTTTCACCGAATTTTTTAAATTTTTGTATTTTTCATCTTTTATTCCTTAAACTATAAAAGATGAAGGTCAAGTGTAAACTGATGAAATGTTTGCCATGCTGTGGCGACTTCAAAACTGATGTTGAAAATTGTTCCTTGACCGCCATTTTCAAAATGGCTGCCCCAAAAAAGGAAAATTCAACATTGTCCAATTTCAATGAAATTTGGTTTCCAAATAGATATTGATGTTGCAACTTCAAAACCAGTGTTGAAAATTTTTCGTTGACCGCCATTTTCAAAATGGCTGCCAAAAAGGCGGGAAAATTCAACATTGTCCGATTTCAATGACATTTGGTTTCCAAATAGGTCTATATGTCGCAACTTCAAAACTGATGTTAAAAATTGTTCGTTGACAGCCATTTTTAAAATGGCCGCATAAAAAGGCAGGAAAATTCAACATTGCCCGATTTCAATGAAATTTGGTTTCCAAATAGATATTGATGTTGCGACTTCAAAACCGGTGTTGAAAATTGTTTGTTGACTGCCATTTACAAAATGACATCTCGACTTCAAAACTGGTGTCAAAAGCGGTCCTTAGCAAGAACGCTTTTTGTCAAAAAAAGCCCAACAAAGAAATATAGTAAAACATGATCAGACTTTAAAAACAGTTCAAGATATTGGAGGTGTTCGAGCTACAAAAGTCTGAGAAACTGAAGATCAACTGTATAACTTACAATGTTTCCTTGATTAAGGCAACTGAAAGCCAGGTGAGCGATACAGGCTCCTGGGAGCCTCTGGTTGTATTAGCTGAGTATACCCGAGTTGCGCCGATGTTGAACTGGGCTATTGGTTTGGTGAGAAGGGCAGGTGACAATGTGCTGATAACTGCATCCAATTAAAAATTTGGTATATTATTAGGTTCCAGGAGTGAAAGAACCCGATTGATTTCGGAGAAAGTTGGTTGAAGGTCAAGCTTACAATGACCAAAAATAGATTGAAAATTTCAGAAAAATTTGGTTTCTGGATCAATAACTCGAAAAGTTTACATCCATTTTAATTGAAACTTTTATTATCCATTAAAATGGGCTCTTGATGACATGATACAAAACAAATATCAGTGCACAAACAGCACAATAATATGAATATATTGTTGGTTTTTAGGAGAGGAAAACGGTATTGATTTAGAGAAAGTAGGTCAAAGTTCAAGGTCACAGTGATCAAAGATGTATTGAACATTGTAGATAAAATTGGTTCCAGATTTTAACTAAAAAAAAGTTTGATTCAAAGGAAACTTAGAATGTCATTCAGTAGAGTATGAGGAACAGAAGACGTTCTCCTGTCAATTTATGAAAATCAGGCCAAAGGTCAAGTGTCACAGAGAAAGAAAATAGATTGGACATTAAAGAAAAATATGGTTTTTGGATTACAAATCAGATACAGATGAAAATGTTACAAGGTGAAGGTGATTTATATATTTAGAAAAAAATTGTCAGAAATATTTACTATGGAAGCATGAAGGGGACATGTGAATTTTTTTTTCTATCTCGTGGCCACGACATACTAAGTCATGGCCATGAGATTCTTACTTGTTCCCATGACATATTAAGTCGTGGCCACGAGATAGCTAAATCGTGGCCATGAGATACTATCTCGTTCCCACGACATACCAAGCCGTGGCCATGAGATAGCTATGTCGTTCCCACAAGATACTATCTTGTTCCCATGACATACTAACTCATGGCCACGAGATAGCTATGTCGTTGCCATGAATTACTATCTTGTTCCCACAACATACCATGTCGTGGCCACGAGATAGCTATGAGTATGAGCGAAGCTCGTTGTTGAAGGTTTCTAAGTGTATAAGTATCTCATGGCCATGCACAACTTAGTATGTCGTGGGAACGAGATAGGTATCTCGTGGCCAGGACTTAGCTTTGTCGTGGGAACGACTTAGTATGTCTTGGCAACGAGATAGAAAAAAATTTCACATGTCCCCTCCATGCTTCCGTAATTTACAGACAATAACTAAGAAACTTGAAATTGACATAAAGGTTTTTGGTAGGGAAGAAAATAAAATGAAAATTTTAGAAAGACTTATTCCTGACATAAAGCTCTCAAAAGTCCATGAAACTTGGTCACTATTTGATATATGAAGTTGAAGTTATGTACTCTGGTGCAATTTAGAACTAGATGTTGTCGGAAACAACAGCTATCCCCGCACTCCTTGTTTAACACAGAAAACAGTTGTTATACACCCTAGGCATAAAACTTTTCCTTATTTTTGAAATCTACCTATTGATAGTCGTTATTGTTACCTATTGATAGTCGTTATTGTTACTAAAAGAATTCTAGGATATATGTTTGCTAAATAGAATTCTAAAAAATAACTGGTCTTTGATACTGTCAGGAAATTTACCAAGATTGGAATCAATATTTTTGAAATCCACATGTTGAAAATGTTTGCCATAAACTACACAAACAATTCAAGTACAGTTGCTAGGTAGAATTCCAAAAAAATTAGTGCTCTTTGAGACTTTCAGGAAATTTACCAAAATTGGAATCAAACATTTTTGAAATCCAATTGATGAAAATGTTTGTCCTAAACTACACAAACAATTTAAGTATGGTTGCTAGGTAGAATTCAAAAAAATAAGTGGTCTTTGAGACTTTCAGGAATTTTACCAAAACTGGAATCAAATATTTTTGAAATCCAATTGATGAAAATGTTTGTCCTAAACTACACAAACATTTTAAGTACAGTTGCTAGATAGAATTCCAAAAAATAAGTCGTCTTTGAGACTTTCAGGAAATTTACCAAAATTTGAACCGCCTCTCAGAATCCTAAGTTATCAGAATTTTGTTTTTTACCAAACACTTGTCAGAATATAAGATAATATGCCAAAATAAAAAAAAATGTGTCTTTGACATTTTCAGGAAATTTACCCAAAGTTGGAACCCGGCGGAACCAAAATTCCAAAAGCTTATTGCAAATCTATAGACTATATGCAACAATTCTGCATAAAGATTTAATACCTAAATCCCAAAATGTAGGAGGAGTTTGCGTCACATGCCACATGTGTCAAAATCTAAATCTTTGGGTCTTTGTTAAAATGGACATCATGGGGCCTCTTGTTTGCACCAAGGCCAATATCAAAAATCCAAAAGCTTATTGCGCATCTACAGACTATATGCAAAAATTCTACAACAAAATTAAATCCCTAAATCCATAAATGAGGGAGGACTTTGTGTCACATGCCACATGTGTAAAAATTGACATCATTGGGCCTCTTGTTTGCACCAAGACCAATATCGAAAATCTGAAAGCTTATTGCGCATCTACAGACTATATGCAACAATTCTACAACAAAACTAGAGTAATGACTGTCAGAAACAACAGTGATTCTGGCACCCCCTGTTTGACACAGAAAACAGCTGTAGACCCTGGGTATAATTATACCCCCCGCAAACAAAAATTTGGGGGTATATAGGAATCACCCTGTCTGTCTGTCTGTCTTTCTGTCTCTCTGTCTGTCTGTCTGTCTGTCGGTCCGTCCGTCTGTCTGTCTGTCCGTCTGTCCGTCTGTCCACACTTCTCATAAGCACAACTCCTCTTAAACCACTTGAAGGATTTTGATGAAACTTTACACAAAGGAAGGACACAGGGAGGGTAGATAATTTGACTTTGACTTTTCATTGATTCCCTATGTATGGGTTTCCTCGTAAGCGCAACTCCTCTTAAACCACTTGAAGGATTTTGATGAAAAACTTTAAATAAAGGAAGGACACTATATGGAAATGTGCATGAAGGAATAGAATTATTGTTGGAAACCAGGAAGGGGAGATAATTCGACTTTGACTTTTCATTGATTCCCTATGTATGGGTTTCCTCGTAAGCGCAACTCCTCTTAAACCACTTGAAGAAATTTGATGAAACTTAACACAAAGGAAGGACACTATATGGAGATGTGCATGAAGGAATATAATTATTGTCTGAAACCAGAAAGGGGAGATAATTTGACTTCTACTTTTCGTTGATTGGCTATGTATGGGTTTCCTTGTAAGTGCAACTCCTCTTAAACCACTTGAAGGATTTTAATGAAACTTAAGACAAGGGAAGGACATTATATGGAGATGAGCATGAAGGAATGTAATAAATGTTCGAAATCATGAAGGGGAGATGATTTGACTGTGACTTTCATTGATTTCTTCTGCAATGATTTTTTTTCAAAGAAATAATTTAAAGCGTAGATATTGTGAAATCAGATTGTTGGAAAAACACACTTTTTTCATTGTAATCCTCTTGTCCACACCTGTATTGTGTCCACACCAACTGAAATTTGCACTTACCATATCAATTCAGGATTCAATGAGCCGGGGGTATATTTGGCTGCCATTCGGCAACAGCTCTTGTTTTTCTTAACAGTTTTGAAATTAAACTATTGACAGTCACTATTTTTACCATAAGGAATTAAATAATATATGGTTGTTAGGCAGAATTCCAAAAAATAAGTAGTCTTTGAGACTTTCAGGAATTTTACTGAACTTGGAATCATATATTTTGGAAATCACATTGGTGAAATGTTTTTTCTAATTCTAACAATTTTTTTAACTATGGTTTCAATGTAGAATTCCAAAAATTAGTGGTCTTTGACAGTTTCAGGAAATTTACCAAATTTGGAATCAATTATTTTGGAAATCCAATTGGTGAAAATGATTGACCTTATCAAAACAAATGCTAATAGTTAAGTTGCTAGGTAGAATTCCAAAAAATATGTGGTCTTTGACACTTTCAGGAAATTTACCAAAATTGGAATCATATATTTTTGAAATTCAATTGGGGAAAATGATTGCCCTAATAGAAAAAACCCCTAACAGCATAGGTTGCTAGGTACAATTCCAAAAAATATGTGGTCTTTGACACTTTTGGGAAATTTACCAAAATTGGAATCAAATATTTTTCAAATTCAATAGGTGAAAATGATTGCCCTAATGGAAACAAATCCTAACAGTTTGGTTGCTAGGTAGAATTCCAAAAAATATGTGGTCTTTGACACTTTAAGGAAATTTACCAAAATTAGAATCAAATATTTTTGAAATTCAATTGGTGAAAATGGAAACAAATCCTAACAGTTTGGTTGCTAGGTAGAATTCCAAAAAATACATGGTCTTTGACAGTTTAAGGAAATTTACCAAAATTGGAATCAAATATTTTTTAAATTCAATTGGTGAAAATGATTGCCCTAATGGAAACAAATCCTAACAGTATTGTTGCTATGTAGAATTCCAAAAAAATAAGTGGTCTTTGACACTTTCATGAAATTTACCAAAATTGGAATCAAATATTTTTGAAATCCAATTGGTGAAAATGATTAACCTTATCAAAACAAATGCTAAAAGTATGGTTGCTAGGTAGAATTAAAAAAAATAACTGGTCTTTGAGACTTTCAGGATATTTACCAAAATTGGAATCACATTTTCGAATTCTAAGATTTCAGAATTTTTATTTTTTCCAAATACTTGCCAAAATATAAGATTATAAGCCAAAATGTCCAAAAATATAAGTCTTTGACATTTTCAGGAAATTTACCAAAGTTGGAAGCGGAATCAAAATTCTGAAAGCTTATTGCGCATCTACAGACTATATGCAACAATTCTGCAACAAAATTAAATCCATAAATCCAAAAATGTAGGATGAGTTTGCATCGCATGCCATATGTGTCACAATCCACATTTTGTGGTCTTTGTCAAATCCACATCTTGGGGCCTTTTGTTTGCATCAAGATATATATCAAAAATCCGAAAGCTTATTGCACATCTACAGACCATATGCAACAGTTCTATAACAAAATTAAAACCCTAAATCAAGCAATGTGGGAGGAGTTCGCATTGCAAAGATTTGTGACGGACGGACAAGGCCAACGACAATATTCCCAAACTTTCATTTGAAAGTGTGGGGATAATTAAATCCCTAAATCCAAAAATGTAGGAGGAGTTTGAGTCACAAGAAAAGTGTGACGGACGGACGTACGAAGGGTATAACATTTTCCCCGAACTTTCTTCGAAAGTGTGGGGATAATAATTTATTTAAAACCATGATGATACAAGTAAAAAAATCACTTGAAAGCAAAATCACTTACAGATTAAAATACTACACTTAGATTGATAACAATTTTTATGCCCCCGTGAAACAGGGAGCATATAGTTCTTGGTCTGTCTGTCTGTTTGTCTGTTTGTCCACAAAAAACTTTAACATTGGGTATATCTTTTGAATGGTAAATGATAGAGCTCTCATATTTTGCATGTGTATTCCTTGTGGCAAGACCTTTCAAACAATACCAAAATTTTGGACCTCATGACCTTGACCTTGACATGTGATGGACTTTTTGAAAAAAATAATAAACTTTAACATTTGGTATTTCTTTTGAATGGTAAGTGATATGGCTTTCATATTTTGCATGTGCATTCCTTGTGGCAAGACCTTTTAATTGGTACCAGAATAGTTGACCTTGTGACCTTGACCTTGGCCTGTGAACAACAGCATAAAAACTTTAACATTTAACATATCTTTTGAATGGTAAGTGATAGGGCTTTCATATTTTGCATGTGTATTCCTTTTGGCAAGACCTTTCAAACGATACCAAAATTTTGGACCTCATGACCTTGACCTTGACATGTGATTGACTTTTTGAAAAAAAATAATAAACTTTAACTTTGGATATACCTTTTGAATGGTAAGTGATATGGCTTTCATATTTTGCATGTGCATTCCTTGTGGAAAGACCTTTTAATTTGTACCAGAATAGTTGACCTTGTGACCTTGTCCTTGGGCTGTGAACAACAGCATAAAAACTTTAACATTGAGCATATCTTTTGAATGGTAAGTAATAGTTCTTTCATAGTTTGCATGTGTATTCCTTGTAGAGAGACCTTTCAGCTGGAACCAGAATATTTGACTTGTGACCTTGACCTTGGCATGTGACTGCCCCGTAAAATTTCACCAAAGAAATGAAATTATATTTTGTTTTATTTTATATTTATATATATAGAAATTAAACTCATTTATGATGAAATGTTTCATGATATCTATAGAATTTTTTTTGTAAAAAAGTTTTTATATCATTCAGCATATTTTCTTCATTTATGCACTTTCGTTTTTACAGGTACTTTTGGGGAACCAGTATTGATGATCCCTGGTGTAATCAAAGTACTGATAATACTGATAGACAGAAAACCATGAGTTGGCTATAAATGTTCCAAAAAGGGGGGGGGTGAAAATTGTTTTCTTAATAATGCTTGGATAAAGATTGGAACGGTTCAGTTTGGTGACTTCTGTGTTTGCATCCAATTGCAATCATCATTTAATGTGATTTAACTTTTCTGTTGATACCAGAATTAATTTCTACAAATTATTTTGTCAGAAGGACATTCATTGTTCAAAGTTTCTTCTTTACTTCTACCCGGGGGCATAAGTGTTTCACAAAACACATCTTGTATTTAGTTCATCTTTGTTATGAAAGTAAAAAGAATTGTACAAATGTATTATATGAAATCATAAAAAGAAAGCACATGACGTGCAGTCCTGCTCAGGAGTTGATGGTCACTTCCTGGTTCCTTTGGGTTTAAAATTGGCTGAACTGCTGATTATGAACCCAAACCCGGGAAAACAGAAAACTTAAAATATACAGATAGGGTATTTAAGTTATACATGTATAATCCTTTGAACCAGAAATTTTGTATATGGCAGAGATGTCAAACTTTGTGGCATGTTAAGCCAGGTATGTTTTTATTGGTCAATCTGTACAGATCCTCTGATGCATTTGACATGTAAACTTTGTAAAATTAATGAACACAGTTGTAGCTATAATGAATAGAGCATGTTACAGACAGATATGTAATTATCTTCTTTGAAAATCTTTATATCTATACTTTTACTTTTAACAGGGGTACTTAGAGGGGGGGATAATAATGCAAAATCTACTTCATCTTTTTTAACAGAAGTACTTTGAGGGGTTATATTGAACTTTTAACAGGGGTACTCAGAGGGGAATAATAGTATAAAATCTATGAACAGGCCTACTAACTTCAAAATCATCCTTTTTAACAGGGGTCCTTAGAGGGCAATAATAGTTTTATCAGGGGTTCATGGAGGGGAATAATAGTGCAAAATCTTATTTGAGAGTTCCTATACATGAGTACAATAGTAGTGACTAAAATGATACTTTCTATGGATTATAAAAAAAATTTTGAATTAATTGACCAGTTTAAATCATATTAAGACTGATAGTAACAGACTGTCTGACAGTTGATCCATGTCAAAACAATGGTCTTTTTCTGTTTTTGTTTCCGATGTTGCCATTGTCCTTGGATTGTTCGTTTTTGATTGACGGTTGGGTTCTCACTTACTTTCATAAACAACTAATACTGACTACTGATTTGGTCAGCTGTTTTTAACAGCTGAGATCAAATATTGAGTAAGTGCCAACTGTGAAAGACCGTTTCAGAATCTTTTTTGCTCAACTGATAATCAGGAATTATCAGCAATGATGAATTAGTCCTCTTTTCTATAATTTGTTCTTTGTTTTTTTGTTTTGTTTTTGTTTTTGTTTTTTTTTGGGGGGGGGATTATGTGGTCCCCAATAGAAAAACATTTGAATAATACATGAAATTATATAAAACCTTATCATGTGTGTTTGGGCATGATATTAACACTTGTAACTATGATGATAATTATGTTGGGCATCGGTGTCCAAAAGACTGTAAACAAATGACATAACACCACAGATCAGGTCAATATTTGTATATATTGTATGTTCAAACAATTAAATAAATCCAATACCTATACTACTGTTGGATAAGGAAATTGGAGAAAAATAAGATAAACAATCTTGACATAATTTTCATTCTTTGATCTACAAAAGTCATGTGTTCTTTTGTAAACAAAAATAACTACTTAATTTAAACAGTATGTGCAGGAAATGTAAGTTGTTACTTGTTGAAAAAGTAAACAGTCTTCTGAAGTGGCTCTATTACACTAGCAGAAGGAATACTTGTTTACTAGTCCATAAAAACCATAGATTAGATTACAATAGACGACTTTCCAGTTGGTGAATTTTCCCGGAAATTTTGACGTCACAATTAATATAGATTTTCCAACGTCACAATGTTCAGTGACGCAATCGGCGCAATTCATCCATAAAAAGAAGTAAGAAAGTGGTCTATGTTGTTGACTAGTGGAAACAGGGTGATATTTTTCATTTTGCGAGGATCGTCAGTTTCCCATTGCTCCTTAAAAGCTCTCAGCCTTGACTTCTAGAAATGCAGGCTGAACCCATGGATGGCCACATTATTTTTCATGCTCCCACAATGATAAGTCTGGGAGAATATTGGTTTAGGGACAGCTTGTTCTTATGTCTGTTCGTCCGTTCGTCCGTTCCTTTGTCTGTCCGTACAAATGAAAACAAAAACATGTGGCGGGGGGGATCATAAGTGTCTTACAGACACAAATACCTTGCATGGGGGAATGTCATCCTCTTGTTTTTAATTGCATTACGTAGATATATGGATAGACCCCCTAAGATATTTGCCGGAGCTACTGAGATTCCTAATTACTAAATTCTGAAGTCCTTGGTTATACTGTAATTGGTGCAGTTACAATTCACAAAAAGTACTCCTGGTCAATAATAACAAAATATGGAAAGCAGGGTAATTGGCATTTTTATTACATTTCTGAACACTTTTAAAAGTTTGCATACACATTCACTATGAGAAATAACAAATAACAAAACCAGTCAAAAATGGAATAAGTTTTTGTTGAAAATTTTTTTTTATATATATGTGAAATTATATTCGAATTTATGATGAAAATATAGGAGTATATATCACAGTTAATCCTGCAGGAGGCCTCGCTAATAAAATATTTTGTACATGTATGTAAGTGTTACAATGAATTATGTAATTGTACTAAATAATTTTTTGATAATTTGACTGTATGAAATAATTACAATAATTGAAATATTAATAATTGAAATGATAATGATAATTTCTGTAGAATTAGGACAGGTGTAATGGATTAGGATAACAAGGATTAACATATTAACTGTTTAGGACATGTATATTATTGGCACATATAAAATATGATATAATTTTTGACAGGTCATGAAATGTTTCAAGTTGTTATGTCAGCCTAATGGCTCTATACAATACATAATAATTTAGGTGTCAAAAACATACAAGTTAATTAGGACAGGATCAATCAAAGACTTTAATCAATATAAATAGAGGTTTTATGTTCATGTTAAGTAGGGTAATTGGTGTTTAAAGTTTAGAATGAAAGGTGGGTTATCTGTATATCTACGTATATGGAATAATTGTGTGTTTAAAGACTTTTCTTGTTGTGTTTTACTAATGTACAATTTTTACAATTAAACTTACTAGTAATTGTTAGCAAAATTTAACCCTAAACATACAATAATACAAAATGCATGCATACAACATTAGAATTACTAACATACAAGATGATTGATTGACAGTAACATCATAAGAAAGATAACTCTTGTGATACAATGACCAGTTATATTAGGCCTCAGACCACAATTATTTTTCCCGTGCTTTCTTTGTAAAAATAAAGACATATTAAAAAAATCGCACCGGCATTATTGAAATGAAACTCGCACCACATAATATATGATGTCACAAGAGAAACATATCACAAAATCAGAAAAATCCATCGCTGTTTTTTTCCGTGGCAACATTGTAAACAACCATGGGGTATGATCAGTGACCAAAATCTCAAATTGAACACAATTTTTAACCTTTGAACTTTTTCCTCATCACAACTTCCTTTCTACAAAATCTAATAAATACCGTGTTTACAATAAAGTTCAGCCCTTCTACTATCATATTAACACGAAAAAATATCAAGATTTTCAACACAAGTCACAGAAAAAAAATCGTAAAAAAATTAGATATTTTATTACTTGGAACTATATTCGTATACCACGAGTAAAGGGAATTAATTGTGGTCTGATGTCTATTAAGTACACTTTTTTCCAACAAATTTAAAATAATTTTGCAGGAATGTAGGGAAATGTATAGTATGAAAGTTTGAAAAGTTTTGTGCCGTTTACTGCAGTAGAATGGAAGTTACGGCACTTTGTATGACCCCACCCAGTGCTATTTTTTTACCTTTTCATTATATAAAATACACGCACTAAGGGGTATCTGTTTACCCCTACAACTTTCTCATTTCTTGGAATATCTGGATGAAATAAATTATAATATCTCTTTAAAAGTGTGTACATTTGAAAACTAGTCTTTTTCTGCACATAAAATGTTTTTGTGGCCGTGTTATTTGCAGATTTTAAATACGATTAAAATTTTTAAATTTTATTTAAAAAAGTTAAATTTTCGTTTTAAATCGCTTTGAATTCGGCATTTTTGGTGATATCGCCAAGTAGCTGTTGTGAAAATGCACCAAAGTACCAATTTTCATGCGCATACTGTCAAAGGAAGACGAAAAATGTCATCTTGTGTGTTTTACATCCCCCCTTCTATTAGGCCTCAGACCACAATTATTTTTCCCGTGCTTTCTTTGTAAAAATAAAGACATATTAAAAAAATCGCACCGGCATTATTGAAATGAAACTCGCACCACATAATATATGATGTCACAAGAGAAACATATCACAAAATCAGAAAAATCCATCGCTGTTTTTTTTCCGTGGCAACATTGTAAACAACCATGGGGTATGATCAGTGACCAAAATCTCAAATTGAACACAATTTTTAACCTTTGAACTTTTTCCTCATCACAACTTCCTTTCTACAAAATCTAATAAATACCGTGTTTACAATAAAGTTCAGCCCTTCTACTATCATATTAACACGAAAAAATATCAAGATTTTCAACACAAGTCACAGAAAAAAAATCGTAAAAAAATTAGATATTTTATTACTTGGAACTATATTCGTATACCACGAGTAAAGGGAATTAATTGTGGTCTGATGTCTATTACTTCTTCAATACCCATGATTGAAATTTGTGATCAAGACATTTTCATTGACTTTTTTGTCACCTCTGGTTTTCATCAGTGAAAATGCACCTCAATTTCCACTTAAAGGCCTTTTGTAAACTATTTAAAAGTAGTTCACAAAATTTTTCAAAATTGTTATTTTCGTAAAGTATGACATCTACTGCACTGCCTGACCATTTTTTTGTGACCATCATTATTATGTTTATTTATTGAATGCTCTAGAGATAGTGTCCCAAATTGACAAAATCCAACATCCTGCAATATATTTACAATTTATCACGAGATTCTTGTTCTTCTCATTATAAGTTCTTACAAATGTTTCACTCGGTGCATTGTCACTACTCAAGGTGTAATTCTAACAAACTTTGTAGTACTCCATAATTAATTTGGTTGTATATGAAGGTCTTTATTTTTTAGATCTAGATGTCAACCCTGAGTATATGAAGGGATTTGGTTGTATATGAA
>MJUU01038727.1:17158-27737 GCA_002080025.1 Modiolus philippinarum | reverse complement strand
CAAGACCAAGCTATATACCAAATATCATTGACTTCTAGCTTCTAGTTATTGAGAAATGGACTTAAGCAAAAAAACTTAACCTGGTCACTGGACCGCGAAATATAGGTCAAGGTCACATGATTTTGGGTCCGACAGATAGGGTTCGCCGTAAGCTACATATGGACCAAATATAAAGTTCCTACATCAATGGCTTCTGTATTAAAACTTGAGTTTACGCCGCTGTCGCCGTCATACTTTGCACGCCTATGTCTCGCTTTCGCGACTTTCGTCGCGGGCGAGACAAAAATGAGTTTTCAACTGCCTTTTAAAACAATTGAGGGATTTGGAACGTCTGATAGACACAGGTAGACTATTCCATAGACATGCTGATGCATAGCTAAATTGTTCTAACCTGTGGAACTTCAAGTCCTAAATTTCCGGCTGATCATAATGTTCGTGTTCCTTCCTGGGATTCTACAAGTTCTTGTAAATATTCAGGTGTGGTCCTTTCAATTGCAAGATATGTAAACACTAGTATTTTGTATTTTGGTCTATATTCCACTGGCAACCAGTGTATTTCAGCAAGAACAGGTGTAATATGTTCATTCTTTCCTGTCTTTGTTACTAGACGTGCAGCCATATTTTGGACCCATTGCAGTCTGCCTAACAAACTCTTATTAATTCCAAAAAGTAAGCTATTCGCATAATCAAGTCTGTCTGTCTGTTAACAAGATAGCCTCACTTAAACAACAAATTGTAGATACAGAAACTCAGGAAAATGAGGTCATTAGGGAGGTATGTATATGTCTGTCTGTCTGTCAACAACATGGCTTCTTTTAAACCACAAATTGTAGATATAGAAACTCGGGAAAATGAGGTCATTAGTGGAGGAAGGTCTATGTCTGTTTGTCTGTCAACAACATAGCTTCTTAAACCACAAATATCTCGAACTCTCCAAGGAACATATGAAAACTGTACATGCTAGAGTGATGTTCGAGCTATCAAGGTCCAACTATGTTTAAACTTGAACAATTGGAACACAAAAAGGGTTTGAAGCATGTATTGTGTTTAAGTTATTGCAGTTGGCCCCTGTCGCTATAAGGGCCCCCACCCTTAATTTCGTTTGAAATTCTTGAGCGCCCCCTCAAAATTCTAACTAGAAACCGTAATTTCGGTATGTATTTCATACGTTTTGGGTCATTCATTTGTTTTTGATCAATTTTGCATGACTATAGGTGCGAGTTTCCAGTTTTAAACTATCTAGTCATCATCTTCGATCCAATCAACTGATCTGCCTTATTCTTTTCTTCTGTTTGTTAAAGATTTTGATAGTTGAAGCGTTTTTACATGGATTACATTTGTGTACTAATGAAAGATCGAAGACTTTCTTTACAAGAGCTTTGTTTTGGAACACAGTTTTTGTCCTACTTAATAAGCACCCCCTTTTCAAATTTTCTAAGCGCCCTGGGTGCTTAATATGACGATATATATATCTTGTCACCACAGAAGTAAATTGTAAATACTAATTAACAGGAAAATAATGTCATTTTCTGTCTTTTTCTTTGTATATAAACTGAAAATTATATACAAAACATGTAAAATCAGTTACAGTTGGGGTTCTATATTTATCTGTAAAAAGGAAACTGTTGACTTGTACAATGGTGTCAGATGCAGAAACACATTTATTACCATTTAGGATGAATAGAGTGTGTCTAGTTGTCTGTCTACAAACAGTATAGATTCCTGAAATCATTTTGAAATATATATGTTTTATGTACTTCATTGTAAGGGTACTCGTCTTGATAAGTTGGACTTTTTTCTAGTTTGATTTTTACTGTGAGTCTTTTTGTGTATTTATTTTTTAGCCATTCACCACACATAGGGGGAGGGTTTGGATCCAAGAAAACGAGTTTAACCCCAATGCAATTTTTGCGCCTGTCCCAAGTCAGGAATATGTTTTTCAAAAAGTAAATAAAATTACTAATTATACACTTTTATTGTAGCATATATATTGTGAAAATGAGGCAAAACAGAATTTTCTAGCATTTCTCATTTTCAATTTATATGGAACATTGCAAACACAAATCAAAGTTACAATATGAGGGGTAATTACCGCAGGTGGTAAATTTTGATATTTCTTTCAAAATTATGGGGTTTTATTTTCACAGATTGAAACATTCACGATTTCATATTTATTATTCAGTACTCATTCTGAATAGTATTCACAATATGGACAAATTAGGCCAAAATACTAATCCGCTGTACGGTATCCAAAATACTAATCCATTATACGGCATGCAAATTAGAAGGTACGGTAGGTACCATAAGTTTTAACTTCACAAGTCCAAAATTGGGTATTTGCAAAACAGCATTTGTAGGGTTGCAAATAGGTACAGTATGCCTAGGTGGAAGTTTACTAAGTGTAGGTCAATTTTAAGGCAAATTGTTCTTTATGGTATAAACGTACATCATGTACATGCTGATGAATCTAGTTTAATAACTATTATTAGAACATATCTTAAATTATTATGAGACTTTTAACCTATTTGTTTTTGTTAAATAAGTAAGACATTATAAACTGTCACCATACAGACATTTTTCTGTAAGTAAGAATCGGACAATATCATGTTTGATTATATACTTTAAATAAATATATGATAATTATATGTATTTACAAATCTGAACCAAACCACTTATTTATTTTCATATAAATTCATAATCTGTGTACTAAAATATTGGACAGGTTTAGTTTTTTGGTGGGTCATTGCATTTATGTATTAGTTCGAAAATCTGCCAAACATGTGATATTAAATACTGTGAGAGGAGGAGAATCCTTACCATGGAACCTATGTGCATAGTTACCGTTGTTACCGTGGAACATATTTGAGTTCTGCCAGTGGGACATATGTGAGTTCTACCGTGGAACATATCTGAGTTCTGCCAGTGGGGCATATGTGAGTTGTTACTGTGGAACGTATGTGAGTTGTTACCGTGGAACATACGTGAGTTCTGCCAGTGGAACATATGTGAGTTGTTACCATGGAACATATCTGAGTTCTGCCAGTGGAACATGTGTGAGTTGTTACTGTGGAACATATGTGAGTTGTTATCATGGAACATATGCGAGCTGTTACAGTGGAACATATCTTAGTTTTGCCAGTGGAACATATGTGAGTTGTTACCGTGGAACAAATGTGAGTTGTTACAGTGGGGCATTTGTGAACTGTTACCGTGGAACATATCCGAGTTCTGCAAGTGGAACATATGTGAGTTGTTAACGTGGAACATATATTATGAGTTGTTACTGTGGAACATAAATGAGTTGTTACGGTACAACATATATGAGTTGTTACGGTACAACATATCTGAGTTTTGTCAGTGGAACATATATATATGAGTTGTTACCGTGGAACATATGTGAGTTGTTACTGTGGAACATATCCGAGTTCTGCCAGTGGAACATATATGAGTTGTTACCGTGGAACATATCTGACTACTGCCAGTGGAACATATGTGAGTTGTTACTGTGGAAAATATGTGAGTTGTCAAATTTTCTATTTTAAATCTGTCCCAGTGTTCACAAACAATAAATAATAATCGATAAAAAAAAGAAAAAAACCAATTATTAAACTACACAGTACAATCAGGATTTTTTTTTCTTTGATTTTCATGTGAATTTTTTAGTTTTAAATGATAATAGCTCTTTTCTAGTTTGAGATGCACTGTGCTTTACTGGAGATAGATTTTCTCCTAGCCTGATCCAGTTGGAGATGGAACGAGCATTACTGGAGTTGTCCTAGTCTGATATTTTTTAGATTTCTCATTTCTCATCTTTTTTCCAGTTGGAGATGGAACAAGCGTTACTGGAGATAGATTTCCCTTTAGCCTGATTTTTCGTTAAGATTTCTCATTTCTTTTCTAGTTGGAGATGGAACGAGCGTTACTGGAGGGGGAACACAATACAGAAATGGAAGAATTACAACAGGAACAAGAGAGAATTAACACACTTAAACTTCAACAGGCTGAACTTATACAAAAATCTGCCAAAGAAAGAGAAAAGGTAAAATTTTTCACATGTAAACTTCAACATGCCGAACTTATACATAAATCTGCCAAAGAAAGGGAAAGGGTAAAATTTGCCACAAATATTTGTAAATACAAGGTTCTGAGTTTGTCACACATTTCATAAAAAAAAAGATATATATATACAAATATGGCTCGAACTCTAATGGGTCCGATGAAAACAGTGTCAAGCTAAAGGGGTATTAGAGAATGGATGAAGTTCAAGCGATGGAAGTTCAACTATATGATGGATGAAGGGGTGATATAATGGTGACATTAGTCACAAAATTTCTTTAAAGGGGGGGGGGGGCAAAAGGAATAAAATCAAAATTCTTACATATGAAACATATTTGTACTAAGGATTGGTTAGTACAACAATTTACCCTTTGTTGCAAATCTGAAGAAATGGATAGGGATGAAGAATTGTTATAAAATCTCCTTACAAAAGGACAGGGGAAATTTGTCAAAAATGTATATAAAGGGGTAGGGTAAAGTTAGTACTCTTCATATGATTTTTATAGGGGGGGCTTCTTTAAAACATTATACTCTGGGATAAATATGTAAAATAGTAAGGCCAATTAAACTTAATAGGTAGATTTTCATCCAACCCTGTGAAAAAATATGGGGCGGGTGGGTGGAACTTATTTTTTAGCTCACCTGACCCAAAGGGTCAGTGTGAGCTATTGCCATCACTTGGCGTCTGTCGTCCATCCATTAAACTTTTCACATTTTCATCTTCTCCTCTGAAACTACTGAAGCAAATTCAACCAAACTTCACAGGAATGATGTATGGAAGGTCCTTTACAAAGATTGCTCATTTCGTTCCGATCCGACAAAAAACATGGCCGCCAGCGCGGAACTTAGGTTTAACATTGGACCCTGTGGGAAAAATCACATTTTCATCTTCTGCTCTGAAAAGGCTGATGCAAATTGAACCAATCTTTACAGGAGTGATGTACTTTAGGTCCTTAACAAAGATGGCACATTTCGTTCTGATCCGACGAAAAACATGGCAGCCAGCACGGAACATGGTTTAACATAGGACCCTATGGGAAAATCACATTTTCATCTACTTCTCTGAAACTACTGAAGCAAATTCAACCTAACTTTACAGGAATGATGTACTAAAGGTACTTTACAAAGATTGCTCATTTTGTACCGATCTGTTAAAAAACATGGCCGCCAGCGCAGAACTTAGGTTAAACATTGGACCCTATGGGAAAAATCACATTTTCATCTTCTGCTCTGAAAAGGCTGAAGCAAATTGAACCAAATTTTACAGGAATGATGTACTAAAGGTCCTTAACAAAGATTGCTCATTTCCTTCCGATCCGATGAAAAACATGGCGGCCATCACAGAACATGGTTTAACATAGGGCCCTATGGGAAAATCACATTTTCATCTACTCCTCTGAAACCACTGAAGCAAATTCAACCTAACTTTACAGGAATGATGACTGAAGGTACTTTACAAAAATTGCACATTTCATTTCAATCCAACAAAAAACATTGCCTCAAGTGCAGAACATAGTTTAACATTGGAGCCCAGTATGAGAAAACCATCCTTTTCATCATCTTCTCTCAAAACAATTAAATCAAATTATACTAAATGTATAGAAGGTCTTTTGCAAAAATTACTCATTTCAATAGGATCAGACAAAACACGGGTGCTAATTGAGAACATACCTATACACCCTACCCCATTGGTAAAAAGCATGATCATTTTTGGTCATGCATGGCATAGAAGCGTTTTGTCAGGTGAGCGATACAGGCTCAGTCTCTGAGCCTCTAGTTATAATTAATTTTTGTTAAAGATATTGTCAGTTGTCCCTGCCATTTGGGATACAATGTCCCATTTATGAGTGTGTTCCCAACCTATCCGATAATGATAATGCAGCTCAATCACTAGTGTATTCTCATCTAAAACATTCAATCCTAGAGCAATATAGGAGTCAAATATTGCCTTCCAGATATTAAAATTTGAAGCAAACTAGCTTTTCTTTTCTTGTAAGCTTGCAACATTTCTCCCATGTCTCCCTAGAGAGAAAACCGTTTCTGTCAACAACTCTCCCATGTCTCCCGAGAGAGAAAACCGTTTTATGTCAACAACTCTTCCCATGTCTCCCGAGAGAGAAAACCGTTTCTGTCAACAACTCTCCCATGTCTCCTGAGAGAGAAAACCGTTTTATGTCAACAACTCTCCCATGTCTCCCGAGAGAGAAAACCGTTTCTGTTAACAACTCTCCCATGTCTCCCGAGAGAGAAAACCGTTTCTGTCAACAACTGGAAATGGCTACTTGTATGTTAACGGAAATATATAACAGATACAGAAACAAATTTAAATACCGGAATTTAGACACAGCGAAGGTTTGAAAAAGAATAAATCGGGTGGATTTTCAAGGGGCGGGTGGGGATGAAAATCTACCAATTAATTTTAATCGGCCTAATAATAAAACTTTAAATGAAATCTTCTATTAGTCAGAGTAACTCATTTAGTATTATCAATTTTTCCATTATCTTAGTTGCAAGTAATAAAAATCGGCATATTGTTTTAAAAAAATAAATGTATAAAATCAACAATTCAAGCCAGATAAATCTAGATAAATTTATGTAGTGGTGTATTGATACATAAATTTATATCATTGGTCGTAAAGGGGAGATCCATGTCAAAATTAGTGATGCTCAAAAGGAGATATTGTGAAATATTTAGACCGATATGGTACCCGGAAATCGAACTAGCAAATCACTGTAACACCCTATACAGGAAGTCAGTTGTAACTTCGGGAAATGATAGGATGACATCAAGTTTGGTTGAAATACTACATAATAATAGTTACTTACTCAGAACCATTACTGAAAATTAATTATAAGAAATGTAATAATTACTTTATAGTAGTACAAAAACCAATGATTTTAGCTGTAACATCATATCTTTTCTTTTTGTAACAGGCATTATTACTGGTCAGTATATAATGTTGTTTAATGCACTTTGTTATGTGCATGGAATTTTTTTTATTTTCCTGTACCCCAGAATTTGATTTTTAAATACAGACAAACATAAATCACTTACAATATTATGTTTTTTAAATGTGAATGCTTCAGTGTTTGTTGTAGTTACCCCCCTTTGTACAGTAATAACTCATATTGGCAAAAACATAATAACATTATTTTCCTGACAATAATTTGCTGTCAACTTGATGATAGACTGGTATTCACCTACACAGTGTACCTGGCCGAAGTGTGTAAATAATAATGTTACTTTCCTGACAATAATTTTCTGTCGACTTGACAATAGACTGGTATTACCCTACACAGTACACCTGGCCAAAGTGTTGCTTCCCTAATAACATATTTTTGTCTCACCCGCGACGAATGGCGCGGAAAGCAGGACATATGCGTACAAAGTATGACGGCGGCGGCATAAACTTTCATGTTAAGTTTTTGTGATAAGTTCATTTTCTCAGTAACTATAAATGGTAGGTCAATGATATTTGGTATGTAGGTTGGTCTTGAGTAGTACATGACAGTCTGCTATATGGCTTTTGTCTGTGACCTCAATTTCACGGTCCAATGAACATGTTAAATTTTTGTGCTTAGTTTAGTTTCTCAGTAACTATAAGTGGTAGGTCAATGATATTTTATATGTAGGTTGGGTTTAGATAGTGCATGACAGTCTGTCATATGGCTTTTGTCCTTAACCTCAATTTCATGGTGTAGTGAGCATGTTAAGTTTTAGTGATTAGGTCATTTTCTCAGTAACTATAAGTGGTAGGTCAATGATATTGGTTGGTCTTGAGTAGTACATGACAGTCTGCTATATGGCTTTTGTCTGTGACCACAATTTCACGGTCCAGTGATCATGTTAAGTTCCCCAGTATCCATTAATGTAAGGTCAATAATATTTGGTATTTGGGTTTGTCTTAAATGGAACATGACAGCCCGCTGTTTGGCTTTAACCCTTGACCTCATTTTCACGGTCTAATGAACATGTTTGGTTTTTCAGTATCTATCAGTGGTCACTGATATTTTCATTTTTGGTGATTCATGACAGTCTGCTCTATTGCTTTTGTCACTTACCCTAATTTCACAGTCTAGTGAATATGTTTAGTTTTCTGATTTAGTCAGTTTTAGAAATCACATCAATTTTGCGACCATGAAGGGACGGGCGAGACATCAATTTGGGTCCACACTTGTTTCATAAAATTATTGTGAAGGCATTTCTGATGAAATTTCAATGAAATATTTCCGTTCAACTAAAAAAATATGCAGTTTATTTGTTTATTAGGACACAGTATTCAAAGTTAAATGTTGAAAATTTCATTAAAAGTGAATAAGTAAAGGCTTGATAAGTAATTTCTCTTAAAACAATGTAGTATAATACAATCTGATTTCACTAACACTTTGGTACTATAGTTCAACAAATACGGGATAGTTATCAGTACAGGAAACTGAAAATTCTTTTCCAGGATAAAACTAATGTATAAATCTTGGTTGATAAAACCCTTATTAGTTGTTTTGTTTGGCCAGTTTTGCACAACTTTTTTGGTGCTGAAATATGAAATCACAGACTTTGCATGAAGAGAAGGGTATTTTTTTTGTTTTCACGAATTACTAACATATTGAACATGAAATCCCAGAACAGCTGCATTTCAACTGCGCGAATTGGGAGATTAAAATACCCTTCAACTGAGGGAGCAGAGTACCTTACAACAGCCCCAGGTTTTTACCTGTACGCTTTAAGGGAAAATAAATTTAAAAAATACCCAAATATTTTTAAATAAATTAATTGTTTTGCATGAGTTGATTGATAAAAAAAAATCCTAATAATTTTATAAACACTTAGTCACAGGTTTACAATAATAATGCAACATATATTCCGACACAATTCCGCTATAATATTTGATCCAAAGAAAAGAGATTTTACAAAACATTTTTTCCACCGAAACAAAAATAATATTTGTTTCTGACGGAATAAAGTGCATATAATATTTGTTCCCAAAGGAAGTAATTTTATGTAAATGTTTATAATATTTGTTCCAATAGAACTTAGGTCAGGTGGAACAAAATAGGTTCATAGTAAAACCGTTCACTATTTTATCATTTATTTCAAGTATTCATTGAATAAAATTAATGTCCATCAATACTTGCTGGCTAACAGAAGAGGTTACCTCAGATAACTAATAAAATTACAGGTAAATTACAGGTAAAAACTCGTGCAGATGAAATGTGTTTTCTCGTGCAAGATTATTTTCGTGCAATTTAAAGGTCGATTGGCGCAAATGAAATGCACCGACCAGAACCCCTGCTCATATTGACAAGCCAGGAACATTTGCATGATGATTTCAAAGATTTTGTGCAAACTATGCAAGTATTGTGTAATAATAACAGTATATACCAGTCCTCCTGTTTATAATAATTCTTCATTGTCCACCATGATAAAACCACTGTTAGTTTTGTTAAACAATGATTTCATAGAGTTTTGTGCTGAAAATGCAATTATTTTGTAACAATAATTTTCAATTCAATTGCATAATGGAAGAAGACTGAAAATTGATTATTGAAATAAATAAATTTTACATTTTATTTGAAATGGCCGCTATAAATTAAATAGTAATATTATTATCTTTATTTGCAAATAAATGTCCATAGAGGCCAAGCAAATACAACGTAATATTGGAAGTTAAGGCCTGTATACACTATCAAAGTTGGATCAAGAAAACTGGAATTCAAGTTTCTGTATACACTATCCAACTTTTCACTAATTATATGCTCAAGTTTATAGGCAGAAGATACAATAAACAAAATGAGGAAGAGATTGCAGTATGTCTTGCATTGATGTTTACCATAATTGTATGAAGGAGACTTATCCCTTTTCTTTCACTTTCCATAAAATGGGATTTTCTTCCGTTTGGTCAATCAGTTCTACAAAGATCGACCTGCTTTTGCATTTCTGAGTGCCCACCATGCTGCTATTTTCTGCCATATGGATACATGTTTATCACATGTGTATTTGTTTACTTTCTACATTTAACAAAGATTCTTCATGGGGTTCTTTCTCTGATTGGTCAGTTCCATCCAAGTTGCATCCAAGTTTCAAGACAAATAGGATGAGGTTCTATTCTATCCAAGTCCATTCAAGTTTTGGATTCAAGTTTTGGAAGGTAGTATACACAATCAAAAACTTGAATAAAACTTGGACCAAGTTTTGGATGAAAAACTTTGATCGTGTATACAGGACCAATACATAATTTCCAATTACCTCAGTTGTCGAAATTTTACACTTAAAGAGAAGTAACTGTATTGAGATGAAGACTGATGACACATGTAAGACTCCCATATAAATACCTAAAATCCATTGTGATATTAAACAAATCAAACAGACACATGAAGTCAGATTTACCTAAGAAACCCTTATACATCAGCATCCTGCTACCTAAAATCCATTGTGATATTAAATAAATTAAGCAGACACATGAAGTCAGATTTACCTAAGAATCCCTTATACATCAGCATCCTGCTACCTAAAATCCATTGTGAT
>MJUU01038727.1:0-11885 GCA_002080025.1 Modiolus philippinarum | reverse complement strand
AAACCAGGAAGGGGAGATAATTGGACTTTGACTATTCGTTGATTCCCCATGTATGGGTTACCTCGTAAGCGCAACTCCTCTTAAACCACTTGGAAGAATTTAATGAAACTTTACACAAAGTGAGAACACTATATGGAGATGTGCATGAAGGAATATAATTATTGCCAGAAACCAGGAAGGGGAGATAATTCAACTTTGAGTTTTCATTGATTCCCTATGTATGGGTTACCTCTTACGCAAAACTCCTCTTAATCCACTAGAAGGTTTTTGATGAAACTTTAGACAAAGGAAGAACACTATTTGTAGATGTGTAAAATGTCAAATAGGCTGAAAAGTGTGAATTTTATATTTGTGTGATTTAGACAGAGTGTTTTCATTGGAACCTTGTGAAAAGTTTTTTCTTGAAGATTATATCATTGTGTCCACACTTGTACTGTGTCTGCACCTGTATTGTGTCCACACCAACTTAATTTTGTACTTACCATATCGATTCAGGGTTCAATGAGCGGGGGGTATCTTTGGCTGCCATTCGGCGACAGCTCTTGTTAGCTCACCTGGCCTAAAAGGCCAAGTGAGCTTTTGCCATCACTTTGCGTCCGTCATCCATCGTCCATCCGTCTGTCAACAATTTCAAAAATCTCCTCTGAAACTGCTGGGCGAATTGTAACCAAACTTGGCCTGAATCATCACCAGGGTATGCAGTTTCAAATTAGTCCGAAGATCAAACAACATGGCTGCTGTTACTAAAAATAGAACATTGGGGTAAATTGCTGTATTTTGCAAATAACTGGAAAACTGTTACAGATATCAAAAATCTAACAATAGTAAAAATGATCAGCATGGCAAGATCTACCTGTATTGCAATTTTGAAATCAATCTGAAAACTCATCTTGGAGTTATTGCCCTTTTTCCCCGCAAAATTTTCATAATTTTAATATGTTTTATTTCTTATTTGAAAACTATTGCAGATAGAGGTCAACTTTTTATTGCAAAAATGTTCAGCATATGAAGATCTACCCATCCTGAAATTTTGAAGAAAATCCAAAAACCCTTGTAGGAGTTATTGCCCTTTTTTCACCTAATTTTTAAAATTTTCATAATTTTCGTCTTTTATTTCCAAAACTATAGAAGATGAAGGTTTAGTGTAAAATGATGAAATGTTTGCCATACTGTGGCGACTTCAAAACTTGTGTTGAAAATAGTTTGTTGACTGCCATTTTCAAAATGGCTGCCAAAAAAAGGCGGGAAAACTCAACATTGTCCCATTTCAATGAAATTTGGTTTCCAAATAGATAATTGATGTTGTGACTTCAAAACTGGTGTCAGAAATTGTTCGTTGACCGCTATTTTCAAAATATCCACCAAAAAGGGCGGGAAAATGCAACATTGTCTGATTTCAATGAAATTTGGTTTCCAAATAGATATTGATGTTGCGACTTCAAAACTGATGTTAAAAATTGTTTATTTACTGCCATTTTCAAAATGGCAACCAAAAAAAAAGGAAAATTTATATTGCCCGTCTTCAATAAAATTTGGTTTCCAAATAGATATTGATGTTGTGACTTCAAAACTGGTGTTGAAAATTGTTCGTTGACCGCCATTTTCAAAATGGCTGCCAAAAAAGGCGGGAAAATTCAACATTGTCTGATTTCAATGAAATTTGGTTTTGAAATAGATATTGATGTCGCAACTTAAAAATATGGTTTTAAAATTGTTGTTGACTGCCATTTACAAAATGATGTCTTGACTTCAAAACTGGTGTCAAAAGTGGTCCTTAGCAAGAATGTTTTTTGTCAAAAAAGCCCAACAAAGACATTAAGTACATGATCAGACTTTAAATACAGTTCACAATCTTGGTTTTGTTCAAGCTACCAAAGTTGAAGAGACTGAAGTTTAACTGTATAACTTACAATGTTAGCTTGATTGTGGCAAATCAAAACCAGGTGAGCGATACAGGCTCCTGGGAGCCTCTGGTTTCTATTTTTTCAAACTTGGTATGTAAGCTGTTCACTACAAAACTCGGGCCAAGTCTCGTATTATATTCCATAGTCGAAGACATCCTGGAATTGTGTTTTGAAACTTTGAAATTGTGTGAATTTGGGGAATACAACCCATAACTTGTGAAAGAAATACATGTTACATACTGTCTTCAAACTTGGTATTTAAGTTAAACTCTGGTCAAGCTTGATTTTGGGGTGCTTCTTTAGTTTTGTCCCTTGAATTTTTTTTCAAAACGTGCGGCAGGTTATCATGTTATTTACCATTACTATTTTTATGCTTTAATAGAGCTATCCGGACGAGTAACACTTCTGCATCACTATGATTCTAATTTGATAAAAAGTCAAAAGTTTTTTGTCACAAACCACATACAAAGGACAAAGTTCACTAACCCACCAATTTGGCCCCAAAATTTAAAATAGAGTAAATCAAAATGAACAAGGCACTATTAAATAGCTTAATGTGTTTTGTTATAAAGTCCCAATCTTTTAAAGAACTTACTTCTCTATAATGTTCAACATTGTCTGGCTAAAATATGGGAATATAACAAATATTGATAAAATTTGAAGGAAAATAGCTTATTTTTATACCCCGCCACATGGACAGGAAAACTTCTCATTTTTTCAGTGAATTTTTAAAAATCTGTAGTTATGGGATAGTTTGTCAATCATAGGTTTGTGTTTTTTCTTGAGAAATCTTTGCTTAATGATGTTCCAATGCTGACTTTAATTGTTATGAAATACAGGGCTCAATATCCAGGTTAGTGAACTTATATATATAGCATCCCTTTCAACAGTTAACAGAGAAATCTTTTACTTTACAGTCAGAAGCTAGGTACGAAGCGGAAAAACAAGTAATACAAATATAACTTTTCACTGCTTAAAATATATACCACCCCTTCTAATAGTTTACTCTTACTTTACAGTCAGAAGCTAGGTACGAAGCCGAAAAAGAAAAATTACAGAGAAAGTTAATGGCAGAACAGAACAAGTTACTGGAGAGATATAAATCTAGAGAGGTAGTTATATTGATTGATTGATAGATTAGAGTTTTATGTCCAGTGAGTAATATTTCAGGGATATCAGGACAAGCACAAAACAAGCTATTGGACAAATATTAATCTAGAGAGGTATTTATATTGATTGATTGATTAGAGTTTTATGTCCAGTGAATAATATTTCAAGGATATCAGGACAAGCACAAAACAAGCTATTAGAGAAATATTAATCTAGAGAAGAATTTATATTGATTGATTGATTAGAGTTTACATCCATTGAGTAATATTTCAGCGTTTTTAGGACGAGCACAAAATAAGTTACTGGAGAGGTATAAATCTAGAGAAGTAAAATATTGATTTATTGATTGAACTTTGAACTTTGAGGGCTCAAATATCTAGGTGACTGCTAAGAATAGTATGAGTAATAGGGATATTCATGATATTAAGTTCTTAATACAAAGGGGAATATAAATAATTTCCATAAAAGGCCTTTGAGAATAAAGTTATTCTACAAGATAAACTTTCCTTTAACATTTTGCCTGTTTTCACATTTCCTGAACAGTGGGAGAGATATGTTTCCCCTCTTTAGAGAGAAAATTGTTCAAGGCAAGTGACTAGTTGAAATTCAATTATGAAGTCAAATTTTCCATTTTCTGATGTTACCATTGTGAAGCCATGAAAAAAGGCAACCATGCACAATGATGTCACATTCAAAGAACAAATTAATTTCGAATCATCAGAAAAGGGAATCAGATTTTTGTCCAAAATCTGCTTGAAATCATTAGAGAAACGGAATCCACAACCGTTACTCATGAGAAATGACATTTCTACCGACTGTTTGTAGTTAAATTTTCATATATTTTTAATGCTCGACCAACCTTGCTTTTAAAAATTTGAAAATTTTATTAAACCCCCCACAAACAAAGTTTGGGGGGTATATAGGAATCACCCTGTCTGTCTGTCCGTCTGTCCACACTTCTCGTAAGCGCAACTCTTCTTAAATCTCTTGAAGGATTTTGATGAAACTTTGCACAAAGGAAGGACACTATATGGAGATGTGCATGAAGGAATATAAATATTGTCCTAAACCAGGAAGGGGAGATAATTCGACTTTGACTTTTTGTTGATTCCCTATGTATGGGTTACCTTGTAAGCACAGCTCCTCTTAAACCACTGGAAGGATTTTGATGAATCTTTACACAAAGGAAGGACACTATATGGAGATGTGCATGAAGGAATATAATTATTGTCCAAAATTAGAAAGGGGAGATAATTTGACTTTGACTTTTCATTGATTCCCTATGTATGGTTACCTCGTAAGCTCAACTCCTCTTAAACCACTTGAAGGATTTTGATGAAACTTTGCACAAAGAAAGAACACTATATGGAGATGTGCATGAAGGAATATAATTATTGTCCGAAACCAGGAAGGGGAGTTGATTCGACTTTGACTTTTTGTTGATTCCCTATGTATGGGTTACCTTGTAAGCACAATTCCTCTTAGACCACTTGAAGGATTTTGATGAAATTTTAGACAAAGGAAGGACACTTTATTTAGATGTACATGAAGGAATGTAATTATTGTAGGAAACCAGGAATGGAAGATAATTTGACTGACTTTTTTTTATGCCTTTTGCAGTAATTTTTTTTCAAAGAAATAATTTAAAGTGTAGATATTGTGAAATCAAGGTGTGGGAGAGACATTTTTCATTTTTATCCTCTTGAAAAATTTTTTTGTTTTCAAAGTGTTGTAATGAAATTTGTCTAATGGTAATGATTCTTTTGTAAAATGTCAAATAGGCTAAAAAAGGATGAATTTGATATTTGTCTGCTTTCAACAGAGTATTTTCTTTGGAACCTTTGTGAAAAGTTCTTTCTTGAAGATTATATCATTGTGTCCATACTGGTATTGTGTCCACACTTGTACTGTGTCCACACCTGTATTGTGTCCACACCAACTTAAATTTGCACTTACCATATCGATTCAGGGTTCAATGAGTGGGGGGTATATTTGGCTGCCATTCGGCAAATGTTCTTGTTATCTCTAGTGAAAAAATGTGGTTTCTCACTTGATGCAGTTGTGAGAAGGTTGTAACCAGTTATTTGTTTTCTGTATCCTGACTTTACATTTGTGATAAAAAAGGTTGACCATGCTTGATGGTGTCATGCTCAAAGAACTACTGTAATACATGACTATATAATTTGATACATAATGTAAATAAATGAGGGATAGGTAAATGTCAAATATTTATACCCCTCGCAAACAAAATTTAAGAGGTATATAGGAATTACCTGTTCTGTCTGGCTGTCCATACTTCTTGTAAGCGCATTTCCTGTTAAACCACTGGATGGATTTATATGAAATTCTACACAATGGAAGGACATTACATGGAGATTTGCCTGAAGGAATATAATTTTTGGCTGAAACCAAGAGGGGAGATAATTTGACTTTAAATTTCATTGATTCCATCTGCACATATTACATAGAAAGCGAAACCTCTTTGAAACCACTGAAGCTGGAAGGATTTGTATGAAATTTTGCACACAGGAAGGACCCTGTATGGAGATATGGGTGAAGGAACAAAATTATTGTTTTAAAGTTTTAAACCAGAAAGAAGAGGCAGTTGGACTCTTGAGCTGTCATTGATTTCATATGCATAAATTACCTCCTAATGGCTCTTCTTGGAAAAAATCTACACGACGTGTGTGTGTGGGGGAGGGGGGCAGGAACGAAAGTCAAAATTTGGGGTACCACCACAATATTTTTAATTTTTTCGGGTATAAGCAATAGGTATAATCAAGCTAAACACCCCACCAAGTTAAAAATAAATAACTTGCATTCCTGCCCCACTGTACATTTATTTCTGGAATAGCACTAGGCACAACTTTTAAACAAAATGAAGAATTTTTATGATACTATACACAAAGACTGGAAATTATATGGCGATGTGTATAAAATGATATAATTATCATTAGAAACTAGGAAGGGGAGATAATTGGACTCTCGACTTTTCATTGATGAACATCTAAAGGACAATTCCTCTTATAGCACTATATGGATTTTGTGTCCACACCTGTATTGGCTCCACATCCACCTAAATTTGCACTTACCATATTGATTCAGGGCCCAATGGGGTATATCTGGATCCTATTTTCTGACAGCTCTTGTTATAGGCAAGTTAAATGTTCTAAAAGATGAAGATTTCTGTTTAAGTTACATCAGAGGTAGATACATAAGTCATTGGTTTTGGTAACTTTTTGGTATGAATATTACTGGAATCCTTCAAGCTTGATTTTGCAAAAAATAAGAACTATATGAGATTGCAATCTCTAATTGGTAGAATTTCATTATCATTTACAATAAACTTTAACCCTTACTTTTGTGTAAAAACCCCTTTAAATTCCTAAAATTAGCCTTTACTTTTATTTACAAATCTAGTCCAAAAATGACCTTATTTTTCACAAAATGAAGAGTTAAAAGCCTGTAATTGAAAAATACTAAGATTGACATCTTTTGTATAAGCTGAGTATATTTGGTTTTCATTTGTAAAAAGGGAGATAACTCAAATATTTTACAAAAATATGTTGCATTTTTTTCAGAATCGTTTACAACAAATTGACACACAACAACATGAAATGTTATCTGGAGTTAGAAAAGACATAGAAAACTTGGAACAGAATCGACAACATCTGGTGGAACAATTACGGAAGGTTTGTCATCAGCTTTCTCTGTTGTTTTTTATACAGTGTACATCTGCCTTCTATGTATGTTGTTTGATATGTGTTTAATGTGTGGGGATTATTTTTCCGTCATTTTTCTGGATGGAGTTAACACCAACTGGGATGATAACGTGGCAGTTGGTGTCATCCATTTTCATACTGAGGAATTTGTCAATTTTTGTATGTAATCCATATAGATAAATCTAACTGACATCCACGTGGGCCATGTTGACATCCACATGGGCCATGTTATGCTTTATTTTATTTAAGCTTTGTTTGTTAGTTTTTGCTTGTTTGTTTTTGTATAACTCTGTTTATGGTGTGGCTACATGTACTTCAAATATCGGATTCAGATTTTTTATCAAATCTTTTAAGAAGAAATAAAACCTTCCTTACATGATTTTTAAACAGTAAAAGAAATTTACATGACATGTGGACACGCCATTCATTAAACTATTATGTTTGATTTTTTTTTTCTCTCCAATGATTTATTTATAGAAACCTTGGCATTTTATTTATTTTATGTTTTATTTATTAGATAGAATGGGGTTTGTTTTACAGGAAACTAAAAAATTAACTGAAATACAGAAGAGTATAAAATCTGATATAAAGAAGAAAGACGAACAAGAAAAAGATGATTTGTCAGACGAGGTATAAATATGATATTCATTTAAGGAAATTTGGAGTTAACAACAATGAGATGCTATCCTTATATATGTATTGTTTAAAAAAAGAACAAACAGTATTTCTTGGTATAACCTTAAATATTGATTTAATCAGTAAATCATGTCAAAGGTGGTAAGCCACCAAATATAGTTGTATAAATAAAGAAGGATATTTTTCTGTTCTGACCAGATAAAGGTTTAATGTGTTGTAACGTTGCATGATATCTATAGTCATTTTTTGGATGAAAATTGGCTGTCCTTTTTATGGAAGTTACAAACTTTCTTCAAAATTTTCACCTTAATTTTGACTGCCAGTGATTTTCTTGCTTATTGTCCCCCACCGCAACACAACAGAGGGACATGGTAATGGTTTGCGTCCGTGCATCCGTGTGTCACATTTTTTGTGGACGCAACTCCTCAGAAACCGCTGGCCAGAATTCATTAAAATTTTACAGGATTATTAGTGACCATTAGTACTAGATCATATCGCATCACCATTTTGATTCGTCAAATTTTGTGGGAGTTATGGGACTTTGATTATTTCGACATTGTTATACAATGGCAAATCTTGTGGACACAACTCCTCAGAAACCACTGGTCAGAATTCATTCAAATTTTACAGGATTGTTAGTGACCATTAGTACTAGATCATATCGCATCCCCATTTTGATTCGTCAAATTTTGTGGGAGTTATGGGACTTTGATTATTTCAACATTGTTATACAATGGCAAATCTTTTGGATGCAACTCCTCAGAAACTGCTGGCCAGAATTCTTTCAAATTTTACAGGATTGTTAGTCACCATTAGTACTAGATCATACCCCATTGCCATTTTGATTCGTCAAATTTTGTTGGAGTTATGGGACTTTGATTATTTCGACATTGTCATACAATGGCAAATCTTGTGGACACAACTCCTCAAAAACGGCTGGCCAGAATTTATTATACCCCCCGCAAACAAAGTTTGGGGGGTATATAGGAATCACCCTGTCCGTCCGTCCGTCTGTCTCTCTGTCCATCCGTCTGTCTGTCTGTCCGTCCATGTACCTTGTCAGCGCATGTTCTCTTAAGCGGCTTCTTGGATTTTGATGAAATGTTACACAGTTGTAGTACACCATCTGAAGATGTGCATAAAGTTATATGGTGGCTGCCGGAAATTTCTAAGGGGAGATAATTTGTCTTTGAATATTTTCTGGAATAAGGGGGGAGGCGAATCTTGTCAGGGCATGTTCTCCTAAACGGCTGCTTGGATTTTGATGAAATGTTACACAGTTGTAGTATACCATCTGAAGATGTGCATGGAGTAATATGGTTACTGCACGAAATTTTGAAGGGGAGATAATTTGTCTTTGAATATTTTCTGGAAAAAGGGGGGTGGACTAACCTTGTCAGTGCATGTTCTCTTAAGCGGCTGCTTGGATTTTGATGAAATGTACACACTTGTAGTACACCACCTGAAGATGTGCATGAAGTAATATGGTTGCTGTCTGAAATTTTGAAGGGAGATAATTTGTCTTTGAATATTTTCTTTGTAAAGGGGGAGGGGTGATCATTGTCAGTGAATGTTCTCCTAAACCACTGCTTGGATTTTGATGAACTGTTGCACAGTTTTAGTACTCAAGCTGAAGATGTGCAAGAAGTAATATGATTGCTGTCCGAAATTTTGAAGGGGAGAAATTTCGTCTTTAATATTTTCAGAAAAAAAAATGGGAGGTATATCCCTTTGTCCATACTTGTATTGTGTCCACATTTGTACAGTGTCCACAACTGTATTTGGTCCACACACACTTAAATTTACCTTTTCCATATTGATTCAGGGTTCAATTAGCGGGGGTATACCTGGCTGCCATTTGGCGACAGCTCTAGTTCATATTTTACAGGATTGATAGTCACCATTAGTACTAGATCATATCGCATCGCCATTTTGATTCGTCAAATTTTGGAGTTATGGGACTTTGATTATTTCCACATTGTTTTACAATGGCAAAACTCCTCAGAAACCGCTGGCCAGAATTCATTCAAATTTTACAGGATTGTTCGTCACCATTAGTACTAGATCATATCGCATGGCCATTTTGATTTCTCAAATTTTGTTGGAGTTATGGGACTTTGATTATTTCCACATTGTTAAACAATGGCAAATCTTGTGGATGCAACTCCTCAGATACTGCTAGTCCGAATTCATTCTAATTTAAAAGGATTGTTAGTCACCATATGTACAAGATCATATCGCATAGCCATTTTGATTCGTCAAATTTTACAGGAGTATGGGACTTTATCGACTTAATGCATGCTACAGCTTAGGAGCACTTTGTGGGCACAACTTCTCGGAAACCTCTGAACGGATTATGCTGAAATTTTGTTTGAAGATTTTCCACCATATGTACTTGATCATATTATGCTGCCATTGTGATTGGACAAATTTTACGGGAGTTATGGGACTTTATCGACTAAGTGCATACTACAACATAGGAAGACTTTGTGGACACATCTCCTCAAAATCCAATTAAGGGATTTTGCTGAAATTTTGCTTTGCTGTTTGCAACCTAATGCAGTTATCATATCCTGCCGCCATTTTGATTCACAAAATTTTACATGAGTTATGGGACTTTATCTACTTTACTGCAGCGGCGGGGGACATAGCTAAGCGTAGCAATCTTGTTTGCCACAGGGGTGAATCATGTAATCCAGAAAATGAATTTGATATTTAAGTAATGGTTATCTAGTGCAAAACATTTATTACCCCCTCGGCTAACAAAGTTCAGGAGGGGATACAACATCTCGCCTGTCACGTCCGTTTGTTCGTCTGACCTAGGTTAAAGTTTGCATAAAGGTTCATTTCTGAGAAAAGACACGTGGCACATCAATCATCTATGGCCAGTAGATGTGTCTTTGACTGGAGAGCATGAATCTCCTTACAAAATTGCCATGTATCACCTCCAGGAATGGAACCCGGGACCTCTAGCACTCCAGAGAGCCACCTGAATGAGCTAAAGAAATATTCTGTTAGCTCAGTTGATTTTTACTGGCTATATATCTACTACCTACTACAATACAGGTAAGCTGTCCTGTCACACTTCCCCTACCTGGAGAGTCATCATACTTGTTATATATATCTCAACACAAATATCACACACAAACCCTAGTTAGCTCCATCTAACCACCTTGGGGTTTTTGCTGGGTGCCAAATGTAACCAGAGAGCATTAATCTCCTTACAAAATTCTCTGAATGGTCCCAAGTTGGGTAAAAACTTTATTTTATTAGAAATATTACCAAATTAAGGTTGATAGATTCTACAAGTAAGATTTTCACCATTATTTGATTGACAATATTGTAGCTCCGCCTTCCAAGTCATGTGACAGGCATAGTACATTGCTGTAGGTATACTATGCCAAAATAGTATATTAGACACTATTAATGCAGTTTCTAACAGGAAGCATAATAATTTGTGTTAAGGTTCATATCTTTGAATCTATATGTTGCACATCAATCATCTTAGGTCAATGGATACACGTTGGAGAGTTCTGCTGCTTCAGATGATAATTGGGTCACTCTGACCTACTAAAAAAGTCAAAATATACAAGAATCATTTAGAATTGATATTTTGAAACTTAAACTGAATTTCAAAATTTAATTGGTACAAGTAAGGGGATTAGCTGTCATTTCTAAGTACTCCCATCTTGTTATTGCAAAGTAGTAACAATTGATAGTTAATAGGCATTACAAATAATTGTAGAAATTTTACAGCTTCTTGCATGCATGCTTAATTTATGGTTTTACTTTGTTTTTGTGTGCTTTACAGTTTTTTCAGTCCATAACAAAGCTAATTTGATGGTACATGTACTCAAATTGCCTTTAATTTTATCCTTTTATCCTAATATTTTAAAAACATTACAAACGACCCTTTGGGTCGTTGTCTCTTTGATACTTCCTTTTTTTCCATTAATAGATTTATATTTAATATATTCTTTAGACCATACCTTTACTTTGTGCATAATGGTAAAAATTTGTGTTAGAAGCCACTTGAAGTAATTTTTATACGACCGCAAAAAAAATCGTCGGCGTCTGTAGACTCTTCGTTTCCGTGCGATAACTTGAGTTCTAGTTGATCAATCCTTATTAAATTTTAACATAATGTTGCTTGTCACAAAAGGAAGGTTGGGATTGGTTTTGGGTATTGTGGCCCCGCTCTTTTTTAAAAAAAGGACCAAAAAGGGCCAAATTAGGTGTTTTCATATATTGGGCTGTAGAATATTTATTATTTATCGGATTTTGATGGGGTTTCTTTCAGTGTGATCCTAAGGAAATTTGGAATCGGATGTATGACAATGGATTTCATGTCACATGTACCGTTAATGAGTTAATGGGTCCCAAAAGGGGGAAATCTCAAAAATCTATTTTTGTCTCGCCTGCGACGAAAGTCGCTGAAGGCGAGACATAGGTATAGCATTCCGGTGACGGCGACGGCGGCAGCGGCGTAAACTTTTTTCTAAAACCTTCATAA
>MJUU01038726.1:54468-91087 GCA_002080025.1 Modiolus philippinarum | reverse complement strand
AAATTAAGCTATGGCCATAACGAAATTAGTCAACAAAGGCCACAAATGCCTAGGCCACGCTTTCAGACACAAGTGAGGCCACAGGTTGCTTATCCCAATTTTAATTACAGGTTTACATCCACAGTCACAAGACCAAGAACTCAAGAAACAATTATGGTACAAAGGCAACACTCCAATTAAAATTGGAGAATTGAATAAATATCTTCAAAATTATCGTAACAGAATTGATGCATCTATATTGTCTGATGGTTTTTCAGAGGGTTTTTATTTACATTTTTCTGGGCCAAGAATTTCAATTATTTCAAAGAATTTGATATCTGCTGAAATTAACAAGGAAGAAACTTTGACAAAATTAGATAAAGAGGTTAAATTGGGTAGAATATTAGGTCCCTTTGATAATAAACCCATATCAAATTTACGAGTATCTCCCATAGGTTTAGTAGAAAAACCATTTGGTTGGCGAATGATAACACACCTTTCATTTCCAAATCAATATAGTGTAAACGACTTTATTGATCCAGAGCTATGCAAAGTTAAATATACATCATTTGACCAAGTAGTTGATATGATTTCTCATCTTGGTGTTGGAGCAAAAATAGCAAAATCTGATGTTAGTCAAGCATTTCGGTTATTGATAGTCAATCCAACAGAATTTGATCTATTGGGCATAAAATTTAATGGAAAATATTACATTGATAAATGTTTGCCTCAAGGATGTGCAATAAGTTGTAGTTTATTCGAGAAATTTTCAACTTTTATACAGTGGGTTGTGAAGAAAAAGTCTGGACTAGAAACGATAGATCATTATTTGGATGATTTTATCTTTGCAGGTGATGTAAAATCAAACGATTGTGAAATTCTTATGCAATCATTTTTTGAAGTTACAAATGAATTAGGGGTTCCAATTGTAAAAGAAAAAACTGTGGGCCCTACGTCTGTTATGATATTTCTTGGTTTGGAGATTGATACTATCCAAATGCTGGTTAGAATTCCCGATGATAAGTTAGAAAGATTGAAATCAGAAATAGGAATACTATTGAATTCAAAAAAGATGAAGTTAAGGCAGTTTGAGTCACTGATTGGTTTGATGTCATTCTGTGCTCGGGCAATCCCTTCAGCTAGAGCATTTCTAAGGAGATTTTATGATTTATTGTCAACGTTTAAGGTTAAAAAACCATATTATAAAGTACGCATAAATACTGAGGTAGAATCAGATGCATTAGTTTGGCTTGAGTTTCTAAATAATTTCAATGGTGAGTGTTACATTATTGGGAAGTTTTGGTTGTCTAGTGAAGTCATTCAGTTATTTACAGACAGTAGTGGAAATGAATCTTTGGGGTGTGGAGCATATTTCGACGGTGATTGGTTGCAATACAGGTGGCCGAAAAGTTGGGCAGGTACAAGTCTTATGAAGGATATAACACTGCTAGAATTGATTCCAATTGTAATAGCATTATTTACATGGGCTTCAAGGTTTGAGGGGAAAAAGTTGTTACTTAAGGTAGACAATCAGGCTCTAGTAACTATCATCAATAAAAGGACTTCAAAGTCAAAATCCGTAATGAAATTGATACGTCCCTTGGTTCTTTTTACACTGTGTAACAATACTCAATTTAAAGCAGTTCATGTTGAAGGGGCAAAAAATATAATTGCAGATGCATTGTCTCGATTTCAGATGGGGAGATTCAGGGATGCAGCACCTCAAGCAAAGTTGGAACCTGTAGTAATACCTTTGAAAATTTACAAGATCATTTCAAACCTCAGATAGACACGCTCCTGAAAAATTGCCTTGCCCATAATACATTGAAATCATACAGAATTGGTTTTGAATCATTTCTTGAATTCAGACAAGAATTTAAATTGGATAATACTTGGCCTGTGTCTGAACATGAAATTGTTTGTTTTATTTCACACCTTTTTAAAAAAGGTTTGAAATGGTCAACTATCAGGTGCTACATATCAAGTCTGAGTTTTTATCTCAAGATTAATAATATGAAAGATAATACGCAAAACTTTCTTGTAAAAAAAATGATTGATGGGGTTTAAAGGTCAAATAGATGCAGTGATACTCGCATGCCTTTAACGAGGGAATTACTGCTGCAGATCCTCAATGTTCTACCTACTATATGTTGTTCCAAATTTGAAAGTTCATTGTTTTCAGCAGCTTATTCTCTGGCTTTTTATGCAATGTTAAGAGTAGGTGAAATAGCAACCACAAATGGAAATTATGCCTGTCATGCACTGCAGGTTCATAATCTAAAAATGGATGCTAAGTATTTAGAAATACACCTAGAAACATCAAAAACTGATCAGTTTGGTTCAGGTACTTCATTAAAAATATTTTCCATTGACGATAAGAATATTTGTCCTGTCAAGAATATGCACATATATATGGAAATGAGACCTCCAATAAATGGCCAGTTATTTTGTCATTTTGATGGCAGCCCATTAACATCATATCAGTTTTCAGCCTTGTTGAAAAAAGCAATTAATGCATTAGGAATCATAAATTCCAATTATAAGTCTCATTCTTTTAGAATCGGTATGGCTACTACATGTGCCCTAGAGGGAGTGTCAAGGGAAAAAATTAAAGAAATGGGGCGTTGGTCATCCGAATGTTATTTGAGATATATAAGGTTTCATTAGTGGTCAGTTCAAATGAGTAGTTTAGTTTAAGAATAAACCTAATTATCATTTAGTAGGCATGATAAATTGTCATACAAGCTTTTTTAGGAATTGAAAGAAGTGTTTGGATAGTTGGCTCCTCAATTGTTAAGAATGGATTCATTACAGCAAAAGCAAGAGCGGGTGGTATACATCTTGGTCTTCGGGATAGAATGGGCGTGATTATATGGTGGCAGGGTAAAAGTGGCCTTGTTTTAAGTAGGATTAAGGGTCACATTAGGTTACTGTTAACTTATGAGGATGTTCCAGAATTCATAATGATACATGTAGGAGCAAATGACATTGGTACCATTAAATTGGGCTACCTGCAATATTTGATGAAACAGTTAATTGTATGGATCCAAAATCTGATGCCGAACACCAAAATAATTTATTCACAAATGTTGCCAAGATTAAAATGGCGTTACTCTAATAACAATAAAGCCATGGAAAAATGTCGTTTAAGATTGAATAGCACAATTGCCACTTTTGTTATTCGTAATGGAGGCTATTATGTTCATTATCCTGAAATAAAAGCAAATCCAACGTTAATTTCCAAAGATGGTGTTCATCTGACAAAATTAGGTAATAACATTTATGTTAATATCATCCAAGGTGCTATTGAAACTTTTATTAATAATCCTGAGCAGTATGCCTTCCCATATTGAAGCAGAATTGTATTGTTTATTTTACTTATTACCATACCAGTTTAGATTATCATAGAATGTTAATGTTATAAAAATCATGGCAAGCTATTTTTCTAGCAGTATTTGGCCAAAATATTTGTTAGCAGCTCAACCCCCCACAAGTGGCGGATGGTCATCTATTTGAACAAATAGATGGCCATTTGGCAAAATTTCGCTGCGATTGAAGTCATCATGAAAATTTTAATTTCATAAACGTTCAGTTTATTAGAACTATCAATTAATATTTCATATTCATTGATCTTCCTCTGATCTCCAGGGTTGATCATATTGATGAATCATATATCTTGATAACTTGTTTTATGGTTAGCCATTTTATAACAGACGGCAACCATCATATAGACATATAAAGAATATAGTTTACACATTTCAAAGAAAAGAAAAAATGATTGTCAATTAATTATAATAATAAAAACTGGCCAAATACTGCCAAACCTGATATATATTTTGTATTTTATGTTATGCCAATCATACAGAATAATTGTTCTTTAGGTTTCATTCATTAAGAAATTTAACAAAACAGTTATTTAAAATGAAAAGAAAGTTCAAATGTATTTAAAATTTATATTCCTAATCATTTTTTTAGTATTTTCGTTACAAAAACGTGAGCTAAAATACAAAACCTTTAAATCTGTTGCTGGATTTACAGAACACAGAAATTGTTCAAGGGAGATAATTTGATAAAATATTTTAACAAAGATAACACTCTTATTTCAACGGTGACTCTAATTTTTATTTTTTATATGTAAACTATATAATGATAATTAATCAGATGCAAAGTATGAAAAACTTCTATAATAGTTTTTCCAAACTATCCTCTCATATGACCATTTTCCCTATCATTTCTATGTAAAATCCTGAAATTTTCAATATAGGATTTTGCGCTTAAATGCACGGTGACCCCCAAATTTTATTTTACATTGTGAACAATAATACAATTATGTTTCAACACAGAAAATTTTACAAAATTCTATAATAGGAAATTAATACCCTGCAGACACCTTAAGTAACAACACTGCGACAACACATCATAAGTAAGATTTTTCCAACTTTGGTTCAAATCCATTTAGCATTTTTTAGAATAAAACGTTTAAAAGAAATGTTAAAGATAGGCGGACAGACGGACGCCTGGACGCAAAGTGATAACAATTGCTCACTCTGGCTATAGTCAGATGAGCTTAAAAAGATCAAGTCGTTCATATGACATAATTTAAAAAAAATCCCTGTATACATAATGCTTTGCAACAGGTAAGCTTTACCTTAATATTAATTTCTGTAAATCAGTTGCTTTAAAATAAAATATAAAGTATAAAGGGCGAAAGGACAAAACCATGGTAAAATAGAAAATTCCACTTTCGCAGAAACTTATTTTTTCCATACTTTAAGTACAAAAGTATATGAATGAAGAAAGAAGTATTCATCACCAATGAAATATCTATGAATTCAATTTTCTTTTAACTTTAACTGCATGACAACTAGCGGCAGAACCTGGGATTCCAGAGTAGCTACTAAAAAATTGGAAATAAATGTAATGTCATGACAACCCAGCATTTTATACCCACTTGCAGCCATCTTAGATAAAGTGCCAACCCCAAAATTTTTTAAAGAAAACTTCTCAAGGACTTTTTGGCCAAGTTTGATAACAGTTAGTTCAGTTATTTCATAGAAGATTTCTGAATGTCTTCCCCTATAGGGTACAATGTTAAACTATGACCTTGGATTTCAGAGTTATACCTTAATGAAGTTAATATCTCCAAAGAGCGGCATCAACCCAATTGTTTTAAAAAGGTAATAGGGAAAAGATACTCCGTCCTATATTGCTTACCAGCTTCAAGCATAAAATTCTCTCATTTTAAAAGAGATTAAGTTATGTGTCAATTTATGAATATTTTGTCACATCTTTATCATGAATTGAAAATAATTCAATTTCAGATCTTGAAGAGAAGCGCCCTAAACATGATCCATAGAAATCAGTGTTTAAAAATGTGTTTCGCTTCCAAATGCAAACATAACTAGAGGCTCAGATACTGAGCCTGTATCGCTCACCTGACCAAATACTTCTCTACCATGCATGACCAAAAATGATGTTTTTTTACCAATAGAGGTCCAATGTTTAGCTATGTTCTCTATTAGCACCTGTTTTTTTTGTCCTCTTGAAACGAGTAAACTTTGCAAAGGACCTTCTATTCATCATTCCAATACAATTTGCTTCAACAGTTTCAGAGAAGATGATAAAGTCCAAAGTAAAACGTACATTCGGTGCTGGCCGCCATGTTTTTTGTCAAATAAAATCAAAATGAGCAATCTTTGTAAAGGACCTTTAGTACATCAGTCCTATAAAATTGGATTCAATTTGCTACAGCGGTTTCAGGGGAGAAGATGAAAATGTGATTTTTTCCATAATGACCAATTTTGTGCCTTGCTGGTAGCCATGTTTTTCATCTGATCAGAACAGAATGAGCAATCTTTGTAAAAGACCTTTAGTACATCATTCCTGTAAAGTTTGGTTGAATTTGCTGTAGCGGTTTCAGAGGAAAAGATGAAAATGTGATTTTTCCCATAGGGTCCAATGTTTAACCTAAGTTCCGCGCTGGCGGCCATGTTTTTTATCGGATCGGAACAAAATGAGCAATCTTTGTAAAGGACTATAAGTACATCATTCCTGTAAAGTTTGGTTGAATTTGCTTCAGTGGTTTCAGAGAAGAAGATGAAAATCTGAAAAGTTTAACGGACGGACGGACGGACGACGGACGCCAAGTGAGGACAAAAGCTCATACTGACCCTTCGGGTCAAGTGAGCTAAAAAGCGCCTTATTTAAGGGGATCATGCAAGGATTATTGTGGTGAAGTTTAGATACAATTGGCTTTGTATTTCAGATAAGACATTTGGAAGAATTCCTATAAAATCCGGTACACAGTGGACACTATCTTAGAGAACGTGTGAACCTGAAAACTCTATTTTACACAACCCGAACACTTTTCCGGCAAAAACACCCCTTTTCACAGGGGATCATCCAAAAACTATCGTGTCAAAGTTTGATTTTGATTGGCATAATAGTTCAATATCAGAAGATCTTTGATAGATGTTTTCCCATAGGATCAAATCTTAATTTGCGTTCCCTGCTAGTTGCCATTTTAGATGAAGTGCGACATCTGAAAAAAAACCACATTTTTAAGGAGACTTCCAAAAGACTATTCTGGACAAGTTGGATTACAGTTGACCCAGTTGTTTCATAGAGAAGATCTTTGAAATTCTTTCCCTAAGGTTCGATCATGATAAACATTTTCAACTTGAAAAACATTTTTATAAAAGGGACCATTCAAAGATTATTATTGTGATATTTGGTTCCAATTGTCTCTGCAGTCTCTACAGGTCTTGACAGGAGACAGTCCGTTTCCATTTCAAACACGTTTTCTGATTTCAAACAGGTTAAGTCAGGTGTACCTCAAGGGTCAGTTTTAGGCCCTATATTATTTTTGATTTATATCAATGACCTTCCTTTATATAACCAAAATCATAACACTGATCTTCTTGCGGATGATACTACTTTATCAGCGATTGGAAAAAACAAGCATTGTATAAGCCAAGCACTAAATACGGTACTTGAAAACATTTCGCAATGGTGCAATGAAAATAGAATGGTTCTTAATGTGTCAAAGACAAAGTCTATGTGTATAGGTTCAGAACAGAAACTTTATACCGTATCTGGTGACAATTTTGAAATATCTATCAATGGCCATCAGATTAGTGAAAGTCATTGTGAAAAGGTGCTTGGTGTTTTCATTGATTCAACTTTTTCATGGACTGAACATATAAATCATATTACTAAACGGGTCAATTCATCTTTGGCATTACTCAGAAGAATAAAGAAATACTTGAATCACAAGACGAGAGTTCTTTTTTATAATGCATATATTCTTCCCCATTTTGATTATTGTTGTTCAGTTTGGGGGAACTGTAGTAAATATCTGATTGAAAGCCTACTAAAATTACAAAAAAGAGCTTCAAGAATTATATTAGATGATGAACACGATTTTACAAAACCATCTAGCGAACTATTTGAAGAATGTGTCATCGTTTCAATAACAAAAAGAATACACAAGGCATTATAGGTGTATAAATCTAAAAATAAATTAGCCCCAGAATAATTATCAAATTTACTTGTTTCTGCAAAAGACAATGAATCATACAATACCGGATTTTCATCATCAGACAATTTTCTTGTCCCAAAACCAAATACGGAAATATATAAAACAAGCTTCTCTTTTAGTGGACCAAAAGTATGGAACTCTCAACCGAATGCCATTAAAAATTCGAAAACTGTTTTTGAATTCAAAAATGTTTATAAACTGTTAAATTTCTAATAGATTGTATTATTTTTGCTATTAAGCTAATGATTGTGTATATTACTTGTATATTGATATGTTATTGTTTTCTTTATATTTGCTAATATCTATATGTATATGTATATATTTCTGTTTGTGATAAGAGAGCCTTATTGAAAATTGGATCAATCCAAATAAGTTACTCTCTCTAAATAAAGATATTTATTTATTTATTTATTTACAGTTCCAGAGCAGATCTCTGGGGTGTTTCTTTTGTTATACTGTGTTCCCAGCTCAAAGCAATCTTCGAAATGTGCGAACTTCCGAAAAAATGCTTTCTTACAGAAGACATCCTTAAACAAATATATAATTCCCCATGAGCAACTGAAATCTCGACTCAAAGATTTAATCTATAGATGTTTCTCCCTAAGAACGATGCAAAGAGATATATGTCTACTGAAATCCATGACGATTCTTTACCAAACCCTTCGGGAAGTTTTGAATTTGATTCGTATTCTGTAGTGCGTCAGTGTTTTACCAGCAGACTAGGCTCCTTGAGCTAGCCGGCAGTTTAGCGGCGAGCACTCCTTGACCCATCTTTCTAAATTACGTTTTGTCTTATTCTTTCCTTTTCAAGACTGTGGGTCTATCTGTATTGAGTTTTATTTGTATGTTTATTATACTATAGGGAAATGGGATAGATAAAGGGGAGATTTGGGTACCCATAAACCGGTCTATGTTTGTCTTTTGTCATTTTGTTGTTTTTCTTGTGCGGTTCCCTGGTGATTTGTGACATGTGATTGTAATGTTCGGCCATTGTAGGTGTTTCCTATTATCTTTCCTACATTAATATGTACATTGTTGTAGGAAGAGAATTTGACTCCGAATCTTTGAAAAATATACAGAAAAAGAAGTGATTTAAATATTACAGTTTCTGATCAACAATATATTTGTCCAGTTTAGAGGACTTGTTTTTCAAAAGACTATCGGAATTCTAACGAGTATAAACTGTGCACCTCTTTTGGTCGACGTGTTGTCCACTCTTATGAGGACGAATGAATGGAAGGTTTCTTCAAAATAAAGATAAAAATGACAAAATTTCATCTGATCCAAAAAGCTCGAAATCAAGGTTACTACAGACACTTCAACATAAGCCTCATTACTTGAACTTTATCTTGAAATTAAAAATAGAAGTGACTACAAACTAAGCTATATGAAAAACATATTACTTCACTTTTCCAATAGTCAACTTCCCTTTTCGCTGTAGCAACATTCCTATAGCGCCGGCATATGGAGATTACATATCCCAACTCATTCTACTCAAGGTCATCTGGTCTACACGGTGAATTCCTTGAAAGAACCTGGTTGCTAGCAAATAGGCTACTTAAGAAAGGTATTTTACTTGTAACTTGAAGTCATCACTGCAGACGTTTTAAGGTCGACATCCCGATCTTGTGGACCTTTATGGGAAATCTATTCCCAGATGACAAAAGATATTTCCCCTTACAAGCTTAAGATCGGTTGTCATATAAGAAGAAGGAGATGCTTACTCTACCGGCATTCCTGATCTCTCCATGTTTTAAATTTGGCTCCGTGTTGATCATCCGAATAAGTGTTTCGTTTATTTTTTTTCCCTGCCGTGCTTATATTATGTATTTGTATCCTTGTGATATCGATGTTGCCATTGTCTTTCGATTTTTCTTTTTAGACTGACACTTCATTTTGTATTTACTAGTATTATATGTATCCTTTATTACAGCAATATATATTACCTATTATACCGGATTCTCTCTAATGCAAAATATATTTTGTCTTCAGCAGTATGAATATACAAGACCTGCCGATATTTTGAAAGGGGTCTCATTATCTACATATATCTGATATACAAGTTTGTTATTGGAGAATGCTGTGTTTGTTCCTCTCTACAAACACAGAACATTTGAAGTACAGCTTTCAAACCTTGTAGGATGTTAACCGCAAAGAACTGTTCAAACAGACATCTATCGCAGGTTCAAAAAGCTCAAAAAGAGGATGAATCTACCAAAGATCACTTTAAACTCTTTTGGAAAATTAAATTTTAACTAGTTTTCACTAAAAGTCAAAGACTATTATCATTAGGCACACGACATCTAAAAGGAAGTCAGTGAGTCGTGTAAAATTAACCATTGGAAATTTTAGAACAGTTTCTGTTACATGAACCCATCCATAAATTCGATATATTGAGAAAAATATTTTTCGGTTGTCAAATATGTTTTTATTTTAACAATATATATTTGCTAGATAATAAAAGGAACATGTGTCTCGTGTTTTTTTTTAGGAAGACCTGAAAGAGGTTTTATAGGACAATGAAGTCGTTTACCAAACCAGAAAATAGAAATTCTTTCAAAACTCGCTTACTACATTTTGGTTTTAGCAATATGTTTAAACTAATTTATCATGGGAACCCTACTGAAATTATTTGATATGGGAGTTTATTTTGAAGATTTCTGTGTTCAATCGTTTTCTCATAGTGATCGTCCGATCTCAGACGAACTTCATAGATAGATTCCTGTCCGAAAAGGGCAGTTAGGTGTGGGAATTTTCAAAAGAATGGCATTTACATGAAAATGGAAATAATAGAGAAAGCATTTATAGTTTATATAGGATATGGATGAAACTTTGTGTTGTATAGTATATGGGGAACTGCATTCTGCTGTCAAAATTGCCAGCAACCACTGCCATGGAAACAGCCAAAAGACTATAAAATTAAAAGTGCTATGAATGGAATGAAATTCGACAGAAAGATTTCCTTGCATGTGAAAGATTTGATTTCAGCCTTGAAGTCAGATATAGGAGTTCGCTTGAGAGGCTTTTTGATACTTTTATGTTAAAAAAAAGATATTTTTATTGATGATCGAATATCTGATTATTCTATAAAACGAAAGTTGCGAAATTGGTACCTACCATTACTTGTGTCATTTTAATCAACCGGTGTAATTCAAACTTCTTTATAATTTTTCCTCTTGTCTGACTAACAGCCTCCTCCATTATCTAAAACATAATCTGATTCTTCAAATAGTGTTTTTAGAAAGTAAAATCGCAAAAAATTAAAGACACCAAAACCAACCTTCTTGAACATCCTCTACACTTTTCATCGTCTAATTATTAACTTAAAACAGGGTTGCATTAAACACTTGGACAAAATAATATGAAATATATTAACTGATAATCTACAATTACTATTCAGCATATATTTTCCCCCTCATATAATTCATTCTAACAATTACCTGTTTACAAATAAGATATTCTTTGAAGAAAAATATTGACATAATCAAAGCTCCGATGGAGCTTAATCTCGAAGCCCTGAAAATCTTCACGTGTCATCCAAAGAACTGCTGCATACGTCTGCATATATTCAGTTATTCCGTAATACGTGAAAATAATCGGATTGTGATTTATTTCGCATGTCGATTTCATTGCTATAAATATATGCAATACACTGTCACAGGTAAACAAATGTTATTTTCATCTTTGACAAATTACTGCGCGACAGGTTCGTTGATCCACGACGCAATATAAAAAAAAACGAGTAATTTGATAAACATGCATATTGTTTTCAATTTAATAAAACAACACCGTATTCAAATCAAGAAAATGAAGAAATATAACTTAAAAACACAATGTATACAATTTTGAAAGAAACTTGTGCACTATATTTTATCGGAAGCACGAAGATCGTCTTTTAGAGCTGTTAATAGGCTTGAAGCCTCACGTGATTTTTTCTTGTCATTTTAACATCTCTCCAGCCATTTCATGGCTTCGAGATAAAAATGACATAATGAGTACATTGCAACAATATGAAGTTGTAAGCGTCATGGCAATCATCTTAGCAACCACGATCCCAATAATGTTTTTTGAATTTTTCAAAAAAGGAATGCCAAGTCATTTCATTGTACAAAACATTTTACTTCTATATACCCGCATTTTACTTGGCAAGATTTGAAAAATGGCCAAAAAAGGACTTTTCTGAAAATGAATGCCCGTTTCCATGGCAACTACAAAGCCAAAGTATATTAATGTTCTAAAATAACAGTCCTTGCATTTAAACTAATGATACGTAATATGTGTGTGTAAATTTCCCCTTGTACAATCACTGGATAGTGCATTTCAGTAACACAAAAAACAAACATTTTAACTACTAAAGTAGAATACCATCAAGTTTAGTAATGATTATAGTCCATCACTGTAAGAAAAACACACAATAACGAAAAAATGAAAGTAGGGGTTATCATAAAATAATACAAATCATGGGTATCTATACTTACAGCATTACTGTGATGTTGTCCAACTGGTACATAGAAAATCTTGATGGCATGTGTAGCAATAAGTTGTAGCACAGAAGATGTTTCAACATGCCGCTGGTTGAAATATAAAATAAGTATGATAATCTGCACAATATTATTTTTATTATCCTGTTTATATTTGATAATTTTTCAAAGAAATCCATAGGAAAATAAGAGCGAAATTCTCATTATCGTACTAAAGTTTTTATCTTAAATGATTTTTGTGTCAGCTTCCGGTTTGCACAGCTTAATAAAGCACATGTAAAATAACTAAATACCGAGGTTACTGTGAATTTACTTTCTGCATATGCGCATTTCGACAACTTATGTCTCTTCAGTGCAGATAAAATCTAAATGTTTGGAAGACCATATACTCAAAGATATCCAAAAACTGATAGAGAACAAATAACCAAATATGATCTAAATGTAAAGCCAAAATTGGCTAAGGACAGAGCTATGCGTGAGGGAGATACTCCTTAGTTTTAAAAATGATTAAAATTAAAGGACCTGGCATATATCATTCCTGTAAAGTTTTGTTGAATTTGCTTCAGTGGTCTCAGAGGAGAAGATGAAAATGTGATTTTTCCCATAGGGTCCTTTCTTAAACCTATGTTCCACGCTGGCGGCGATGTTTTTTATCGGATCGGAACAAAATGAGCAATCTTTGTAAAGGACCCTCCATACATCATTCCTTAATAATCCAAAGTTCAATGAATATTTACACCAGATCCATCCCAATGAGCTTGAAATTAAAGATACTACTGATACATCTACTTCATCTTCGTACTTAGATCTTTTGATATACATTGACGAAGATGGCCGTTTGAAGTGTGATGACTTGAATTTGCTTCAGTGGTCTCAGAGGAGAAGATGAAAATGTGATTTTTTCCAAAGGGTCCTATGTTAAACCTATGTTCCACGCTGGCGGCGATGTTTTTTATCGGATCGGAACAAAATGAGCAATCTTTGTGAAGGACCTTCCATACATCATTCCTTTTAAAGTTTGGTTGAATTTGCTTCAGTAGTTTCAGAGGAGAAGATGAAAATGTGAAAAGTTTAACGGACGGACGACGGACGCCAAGTGATGGCAATAGCTCACACTGACCCTTTGGGTCAGGTGAGCTAAGAATTAGAAAAATAGGAAAAATGAAAGGATATGGAGTGAATGTACATGTGACAAAACGCACACGATACATAGAAAACTCCAGTTTATTGTATTTTCTTTGTGAACATACATTTGGAGCAGTTACATATAGCCAGGGGATAACTACTGGTGAAAATATGATATCTTACACGGAAATCTCCAGTAAGATATAAAGGGTTGACATCTCTCTCAAATTGTGGTTTAACTTGTTCAGACGAACCATCAGTGAAAACGATCATATATCCTTGAACTGCGTTCTCCATGACTTGAGAAACTGCACCTGTAAATCAAAACAACAACAAACAATTAAGTTAAAATTTTAGGTAAAACTCGTTTTGAATGACATCATATTCACTGGTGCAGATTATAAATATGTAAAACAAAATAGCACAATTATAGAATATGCCAAGTAGACTAAAACCCAAAGTAATCGAAAGTGTGAAATATTATTTCCTATATGGTTCTTTTATGATAATAACTTAAACAATTAGATATATAATTAAACTGGTTGTGATCAACATTGCATACTTTTTAATTGCTCAATATCTGAATAAACGTGTTCAAAGGAATTACTACGTTTTAAAGAAGTCATGATTTTAACAGATTTAATAGAGTTTGTAAGCGCATTACAATCGGAAATGGCAGTATAAAAGAGTGATGTAGAGTCTACTCTCACAATGTTATTCCGAAGTCTAAAATGCATCTTTAAAAACTAATAAACCAGTAAAATGCCTACACAGAAGCTGCCTGTATCGCTAAACTGACAAATTGCCTTCATAGTATTCAAGATAATGTTAAAACAAATGGACAAGAGTCCCCATATATTTTCATGTTTTAGGAAAATTGGTCTTATCGGGCATACTTTACCTTCCACATATTACTCGTCTAAAGTTTTATTAAATGTGCAGACATAGTTTGACTGGGGATTATCAAATGTTTTCCAATTTCAAATTATGGTACAAGCTTAGATGATCAAAGTGAGGTTTTTCTCAAATTTTTCTGTCTTAAACTTTGTTCCTCACTAGCTGTCATTAAAGATACTGCATCGGAAAGATACTAAAAGTTTTCTTTATAATATTTCATATATTCTCTCAGTAAAGTTTGGCTTCATATGTCACTTTAGTTCTACGAAGATGATAAAATACGTTTTTTTTCAAAATATTCCAAAGATAAGGCATTGTTTGTAGTCACAAGGGAACAAAAAAGAGCAATATTTCTTCGAAACATCCAGTACAGATGTTAACGTAACTCCTTGCACCCCTGCCATTACATACAAATATTGACTTAACTCCTTGCACACCAGCCATGCAATATAAATGTTGACTTAACTCCTTACAGCTGCCATTACATACAAATATTGATTTACCTCCTTGCACACCAGTCATGCAATACAAATACTGACTTACCTCCTTGCATACCAGCCATGCAATACAAATGTTGACTTACCTCCTTGCACACCAGCCATGCCATACAAATATTGACTTACCACGGCCATTAAATACAAAAGTTGACTTACCTAGTTGCAACCTTATCATGCAATGCAAATGTTGACCTGCCTCCTTTAAAACCAGACATTATATACAAATGTTGACTTACCTCCTTGCACACCGGCCATGCCCACTATCAACCCACAAACCAAAGGAGATTCACCTTCTGGTTTCAACTGATCTTCAAATTAAAATTTATCTTGAGTTAGTATCTATAGTTGCATTAATGTCAAAATGTGCCACCCACGCGTGGAGCAGATCATGCTTACCCTTCCGGAGCACCTAATGATACCCCAGTTTTTGTAGGGGTTCACACTGTTAGTGCTTTATTTTTGCAGCGTTCTTGTTCATATTTGTTTATTTGTTTTATCTTTGTCATGCTGTCTCAATTCGTGTTGGATATGAACTGCCGTGATTTTTGATTTTTGATTTTGAAATTCCCTCTTTTATCATTTTTGCTTCGTTATTCGTTTATGAGATAATAACCTAATCTCCCAGTCTTACAATTAGGGACTTTTTTTACAATTAAGTTACAATGAAAGTCTTTTTGGTAATCTGTCTTTGTCCATATCTTTGCACGTTTTTCCCATATTGACTCTAAATGAGATCAAATCAAGAACCAGTATGGCTTAGCTGGGTTATAACTAATCAAGTACTTTAACGAGAGACTTTTGAATGAGGGTTGAACTTTGAAGTATGCTCATAATAGTAAAAGCAAACTGGAATCAGATGCAAAACTTGCTGTGATCATTCAGAATTAAAAGGGACGTTCAAGAAACCGATGATTTGTTCTTATTGGCCTATTGATTCAAAGGAAAACAGTCGAATGTGTTTCACATGGATATCTGGAGATATATATCTAGAGAGTGTATCTTTATATAATATAAGCAAATACTACCGATTTACTTATTTAAGGGAGTTATCAAAATACCATTATCATGATAATGACAAGGCTTAATTCTAACTGGTCAACTTTATTCAGAAATTCCTCTAATCATTTTTCAAATACTGTCCCCATTTAAAATATGTTTGAAGCCTGCAGTTATCTTGAATTTAGTCGGGCACAACAGATGTACTTTTCACTGGAAATCCAAGTACAATTGAAACTGGTTTTGTCATGGGCGAGCAGTTTCATAACATAAAAATCTTTGAATTCTGATTTCTGCAATCCCAATTTAGACTTAATTTTAAAGAGTACCTCCCAAAAGCAAATCTGGATAACAGTTTTAGAGAACATCTATAAACGTTTCCAACAAATTCTAATCTTAACAATTGTTTCCGCTTCAGATCACCATCCCTGCTTTAATAAATTGAAGAATAATAATCACTGAATTGTCCTGTTCAATTGGGACAATTCAAGGAATAATATTGTTCATTTTATTCCAGATTTTGAATCCTCTCCACGCGAAGTGCGTTATATAACTATGTCCTTTAAGTAAGACTGATTCAATACTTCTCCATACCTGAATTTCTCCCTTTTAACGCAGCGATCGTAGTGAGAAAAATATAGCGACTGGATTATTCATGTTAGCGCCGTCACATTTTATTCCACTTCAAACTGAAAGGGTGCCTGAATCCCTCACTTTGCTACTTTTTTTAAATCATGGAATGTAATAAAAACAGAACAACTATTTTTCTTTAAGGCGCAATTTAAAAAGTAGCACACCATCAATATTACCATTTCTGATTATGTTTTCCCACAGAGTTCAATAACTAAGAACCTCGGTGGCAGCCATCTTCGATTTCCTATTGGCAGTAGGTTTCAGAGAGGAAAAAAATTCACGATTTAAGGATGGCTTGCCATGCAAAAATGATCTCATCCTAGTACAATCATAACAAGATCTCATTTACAATACAATAATTCTAATAAAAATCTGAAATATATCATGGTGGCTTCGCTTTTTAAAAAATCAATAACAGAGCTAAAGATGTTCATTGAATACTAATGTAAAGTTAATAGTGTGCAATAGTTCTATTCCTTCTGGGAGAGAAACCAACTTTCAAGATTCGAATTTGGGACTTTTGAACATACAACATATTTCCAACATAAATTTTTTTTTTCCCCTTCAATCTTTAACTCACCGGTACGAATTTCACAAAACTAGCTACTGTAATAACCCCCTGTATCTGTATCGGCGTCGGTGTTGTCAGCAAAAACTTAAACCTTGCTTGCAGAATGGATATTTAAAGAACTAGCATGTTGAAATTTGGTATGTGACTTCCTTGTGATGAGAGTTTTCTTGTGCTACCATACTTATGGACAATTTAACCTGACCTCAGGTCAATTTAAATAAAAAAGAACTTTAAACTTGCCTTTGGGAGTTAGGCTATTAGAGGTAGGCTGTTTAAATTTTGTATGTAATTTCACTATGATGTTATAGGTAATTAAATGTTGTAAATATTCTATAATACATTGTATTGATTGTTTTTATTTTGTAAGGGCTTAATATGATGTAATTTGTTTTGCCTAGTTATGTAACTTGTTTACAATAAACAAGGGTCAAGGTTATTACACCTTAGAACATGTGGAATATTCTAGAATTTAAATACAGATTTTAACACATAGATTTTTCTAGAGGTTTTCCTTACATAATCATTCTAGTCATGTGATTGTCAGTTGATTAGAATGTTCTAGTTATATCTTGTGGATAGATTTTTCTAGAAATAATAAATGTATTTATATGAGGTAGCCGAAAAGGGTGAAGGCAGTCAGTTTAATAAGTTTATACAGGATTAATTAGTTTATATAGGATTATCACGCACATCTTTCGTATTGGAAATCAAAATCAATTTATCAACTATTTAGTGAGGATTAAAAGGAACATTCTATTGGACATTTCTTGGTGGAATTAAGTGAACTATTCGTTTGGATTATTACTTGGACTTCATTATTGTCAGATAAGTTATATATTGTATTTAATTTGTAAAATAATTATTTTTCGTCTGATTAAAATTTAATTTGAGCCAATTTTGTTTTTCATTATTGCTGGCAATTCATTGGTCATTTCTACCACATAACAGAAATTGGGGGCTCGTCCGGGATCTTCGAAATTGTTAAAAAAAAAGAAATTTTTATATTTTTGTCAAATAGAAAAATTTTTAAAAGTCAGCAATAAATTTTTTTACAAGATGTCATTTGATCCAGAACAATTCATGTCTACGTGTCAGGTGGAGAATTTTGAGAAGCTTAAAAAGGATGAATTGATTATCTTAGGGAAGCATTTGAAATTAAACGTCAAATCTGGAATGAGAAAATTTGAAATTCAAAATGTGATTATAATTATTTGGTTGAAGAAGATTATTTTGATAAATCTGTTTTGGAGACTTTTGGCATTCAAACAACTGATTTGGAAATTAAAAAAATAGAAATTCAGAAAGAATTAGAAATTAGAAAATTAGAATTGGAAAGAGAAAGAGAAGAGAAAGAAAGAGAAGAAAGAAAATTAAAATTACAAATTGAACAACAGGAAAAAGAAAAAGAAAGAGAGCTTAATTTTCAATTAGAAATGAAAAAAATGGAATTAGCTGAAAACAATCAGCACCTTTCTCAGAATTCTCAGACATTTGATGTTGCTAAAATCATCAGGTTGGTCCCTCCTTTTCAAGAAAAGGACGTTGACAAATATTTTCTGCATTTTGAGAAAATAGCTGAAAATTTAAAGTGGCCAAAACATAATTGGTCAATGTTATTACAGAGTGTGTTAATTGGTAAAGCCAGGGAAATTTACACTCAGTTATGAGTAGAACAGGCTTCAGATTACGACACTGTAAAAGAGTTAATTCTTAAAGCCTATGAACTGGTCCCTGAAGCTTACCGGCAAAAATTTAGGAATGCAGAAAAACAGAGTGACCAAACCTATGTAGAGTTTGCTAGAACAAAAGAGCAACTATTTGATCGTTGGTGTTCATCAAAGAAAATAAATAACAAACATGAGATATTACGTCAGCTAGTTTTAATTGAAGAATTTAAAAGGTGTATTAATACTGACATTAAAACTTTTATTGATGAACAAAAAGCTGAAACTCTGGAAATTGCTGCACGTTAAGCTGATGATTTTTCACTTACACATAAACACAATTTTTTAATAAACCACAGAAATTTTTCAGAAATCAAAATAGTTCCACAAATTTTTCACCCAAACCTACAAATGATGTAAATAGTAGGCAACGTCCAGTAAATAGCTCGTCCAAGTCCTATCCTCCCTCACAATCACAGAGACCATTCAAGGCGATTTCCTGTAATTATTGTAAGAAGGAAGGCCATTTGATATCTGACTGTTATAGGTTGAAGCAAAGGAAGGAAAGTGAAGTTAAACCAAGTGGTTTTGTTGAGTCGTCACAATGTTTGCCTCATTTCGATTCAGATGTGTATAGTTCTTTTTCTGAGGTGAAGTCTGTTTCTGATCCTGTTAGTAAGGTCGAGGTCAAATCCCCATCTAGTCCCATTATGGAGATTTTTGAACCATTTATAAGTGATGGTTTTGTGTCGCTTTCGAGTGATTTTTGTAATTCTACCTCTATTCGAATTTTGAGAGATACTGGAGCTTCTCAGTCTCTTTTGTTGGCGGAAACCCTGCCGTTTGATGATATTTCCAGTACTGGTAGAAATGTTCTTATTAAAGGGGTAGATTCTAGAGGTTATACTGCTATTCCTCTCCATAATGTTTATTTGTCTTCAGATATTGTTTCTAGACCTGTGACCTTAGGTATCAAGTCATCATTGCCCTTTGAAGGTGTTCAACTTCTTCTTGGTAATGATTTAGCTGGGGATAAAGTTCAAAGAAATCCTATTGTGACAGACAAGCCTTCTTTTGATCAAGTTCCTGATTCTGTTGAACAGGAGTTTTCTGAGTTGTATCCTGCGTGTGCAGTTACTCGTGCTATGAAAAAGAAATGTGTTGAAGCTCAGAAAGTTGATGAAAATAGCACTGATGGTTTTGATTTGTCAGATACATTTATGAGTCAGTTTAGTGATGTTAGTGTTGAAACAAGCAAGCCTTTGGAGTTTTCTGATAGTTCAGTGGTCCAAGGTGATGGTTTTTCTATGTCTACGTTTAGCAGTGAGCAACATAAAGACCCTGAAATTTCATGTCTTTTTAATAGGGCTGTTGATGAAAGTGAGTCTATGCAGGAGCCTGTCACTTATTTTACTAAGAATGGTATTCTTATGTGTAAATGGAGACCTTCTGATGTATCTGCTGATGCAGAATGGGCAATAAAGTATCAAATTGTAGTACCAAAGGTGTATAGAGCTGAGATATTAAGCATGGCCCATGATACTCCCTTGTCAGGACACTTAGGTATTAATAAGACTTACAACAAAATTTTAAATTATTTTTATTGGCCTAATCTTAGAAAAGATGTCTCCAATTACTGCAAGTCTTGTCATACATGTCAGTTAGTAGGCAAACCAAACCAAGTTATTCCAAAAGCGCCTCTTCAACCAATACCTGCCTTTGAGGAGCCTTTTAGTAGAATATTAATAGATTGTGTAGGTCCTTTACCAAAGACTAAATCTGGTAATCAGTACATGTTAACTATTATGTGTGCATCCACAAGGTTTCCTGAAGCTATTCCTTTAAGAAATATAAAGACTAAAACTACAGTTAGGGCTTTAACAAAATTTTTTACTTTGTTCGGCCTACCTAAATCTATTCAATCAGACCAAGGTTCAAACTTTATGTCAGGCATATTTCAGCAAGTAATGTATGAATTAGGCATTAAACAGTACAGATCTTCTGCATATCACCCTGAAAGTCAAGGCGCCTTAGAGCGATTTCATCAAACCTTAAAAAATATGATGCGGACCTATTGTTTTGACACAGAGAAAGATTGGGATGAAGGAATTTCTTTTCTATTATTTGCTGTAAGAGAAGCAGTCCAGGAATCTTTAGGTTTTAGTCCCTTTGAATTAGTTTTTGGACACACAGTTAGGGGCCCACTCAAACTTTTAAATAAGAAAATTTTATCTGATGAAAAAGACCATTTAAATCTCCTTAATTATGTTTCAGACTTTCGCAATAAACTTGTTAAAGCTAGTGAACTAGCCGATAAAAATCTTAAATCCAGTCAAGAATCTATGAAAGCCAAGTATGACCAAAATTCTGTAAAACGTAATTTTGACCCTGGTGATAAAGTACTTGTTTTACTTCCTGTTCCTGGAAAGCCACTTGAAGCCAGATATTTTGGTCCATATATTGTTGAAAAGAAAGTCAGTAATTTAAATTACATTATTAAAACACCTGACAGACGTAGACATAATAGGTTGTGTCATGTTAATATGATAAAATCTTATGTAGATAGAAATAGCACAAATATTGTACATTCTGTAAATATAGTTAGTGTTGACCCTGACAATGCTGAAAATGACTTTTGTGAAAAGATTGATTCGCCATCTATCACACCGAAGCTGGAAAATNGAATAAACCTAATTATCATTTAGTAGGCATGATAAATTGTCATACAAGCTTTTTTAGGAATTGAAAGAAGTGTTTGGATAGTTGGCTCCTCCATTGTTAAGAATGGATTCATTACAGCAAAAGCAAGAGTGGGTGGTATACATCTTGGTCTTCGGGATAGAATGGGCATGATTATATGGTGGCAGGGTAAAAGTGGCCTTGTTTTAAGTAGGATTAAGGGTCACATTAGGTTACTGTTAACTTATGAGGATGTTCCAGAATTCATAATGATACATGTAGGAGCAAATGACATTGGTACCATTAAATTGGGCTACCTGCAATATTTGATGAAACAGTTAATTGTATGGATCCAAAATCTGATGCCAAACACCAAAATAATTTATTCACAAATGTTGCCAAGATTAAAATGGCGTTACTCTAATAACAATAAAGCCATGGAAAAATGTCGTTTAAGATTGAATAGCACAATTGCCACTTTTGTTATTCGTAATGGAGGCTATTATGTTCATTATCCTGAAATAAAAGCAAATCCAACGTTTATTTCCAAAGATGGTGTTCATCTGACAAAATTAGGTAATAACATTTATGTTAATATCATCCAAGGTGCTATTGAAACTTTTATTAATAATCCTGAGCAGTATGCCTTCCCATATTGAAGCAGAATTGTATTGTTTATTTTACTTATTACCATACCAGTTTAGATTATCATAGGGAATGTAAATGTTATAAAAATCATGGCAAGCTATTTTTCTAGCAGTATTTGGCCAAAAATATTTGTTAGCAGCTCAACCCCCCACAAGTGGCGGATGGTCATCTATTTGAACAAATAGATGGCCATTTGGCAAAATTTCGCTGCGATTGAAGTCATCATGAACATTTTAATTTCATAAAAGTTCAGTTTATTAGAACTATCAATTAATATTTCATATTCATTGATCTTCCTCTGATCTCCAGGGTTGATCATATTGATGAATCATATATCTTGATAACTTGTTTTATGGTTAGCCATTTTATAACAGACGGCAACCATCATATAGACATATAAAGAATATAGTTTACACATTTCAAAGAAAAGAAAAAATGATTGTCAATTAATTATAATAATAAAAACTGGCCAAATACTGCCAAACCTGATATATATTTTGTATTTTATGTTATGCCAATCATACAGAATAAAGAGTACGCGCACATATGTAAGTACTTTTAAAGTAATCACAATAAACAAAAAAACTCGTAAATGCAACTGGCAATACACAGACAATACACAGACAAAACAATGATTGTACATAAAAGGACAAAACAATACACTGATCTTAACATATAAGGCAGTACGGGGGTCTCAAAACTGAAAGACAGAATTTTCTGATATTTTTTTTTACTAACACTTTGTCATTGCAGTAACAAAATTAAAATAAAAGTAGGGATCGATGTCTATATAAGTTTGAAATATGTCATGTTAAATCAACTACTTTGGTTGAAATGATAGGGAAAATTAGCGAATTTTAAACACGTGTACAGCATAACGAATTTAAACACTTGTACAGCATAACGGAATTTACCGTTTAGTATGCAAATTGGATATTTATTATTGTATTTAACAAAATTTTAATTTATTTTAGTATTATCAGATAGTAGTTTTTGAAATATGGTACATAATTATAATATATACTTGCCTTTGATTTACATGGAAACAATTCATTGACCACCGAACTTATTTTGAATAAATAATAAAAAATCTTCTTTTTTCTCTATCATTCCTGCACAAATTTACTCCCTTAATAAAACACAAGAGTTTGCTGAAAGTTTTGATATTCTGTTAAACTATACAAAATAATTGATATCAGACATCACAATTTTTCTGTTTTTGATTTTTTTTTTGCTGCAGTACAAATTCTGATCCTGTAGAACATATAAATATAACTAATTAGAAATCTAGAGTTTAATACTTGAAATATGGCCAAAATACATACCCCCAATGTATGACAAATATTACTCCTTTTCTGTTTTAATTCTTACTCAGTAATTTGTATAGCTGAAATATTTCACTAAGTGTCACTGTCAACTATTTATTATGCAGTTTTATATTATGATCTTCAACAGATGAAGATTCGTCATCTTGAAATGAATATCAGAAGCCCTTCATACTAAAACTATTTTATTTTCCATGTTCCATGAATTAAATCAAGTTCTTGCTAACCTTTTAACCGTTTAAATGAATTTCTTTTCTTCTTGTTTCATCTTTATCAATGTTTCGAGTGAAACCAACGTCGCAAAATCATTAATTCATAATCATCGCTTTAATTATTTTAAGAAGTTGAGTCATTAATAATCAGCTCTTTTTGTTCCAGCATTTTTCTGGATTTAGAACTTGTCTTGGTGGATTTTTTTTTATCGTGGTGGTATAGATATCACACTAATAATGACAGGCTGTTATATTATGCTGTTTGTCGTTCATCACTTTCTATCTAGATAATGACTTCTTATTTTTGTTTTCCTATGCAAATTCCAGATCTTTGGGCAATCTATGCTGTCAGCTAAAGGCAAGCAAGTACGACATTTCCTGTCGAGGCAGTTATATTCGTTGACTAACTGCGTTATGTGTGCTTTAATTTTTATCCTGTCTGGGCAGCAACGTAGCAATCAACAATGAAAGGATATGGAGTAAATAAACACGAGACAATTCTCTACAAATACATGATATAACCAAGCAATAGAACAACGCTTTTATTATTATTCTTCATTTGAACGTGTGATTGAAATGCTCTTTTAATCTGCTATTCTTTAGATAGTGTAGTATGGTTCTAACGTTTTAGTCCGTAAAGCGTAGTTCCTTATTAAGATGAGACGTTACTAAATGAACGTCACGGTAAGAGTTACCTCCCCACGAAATTAAGTTCACAACGAAAAGCAATTTTCCCATTAAGTTCTAATGTATAGAATTTGAATGAAGCATTGATTGATTGATGTTTTACGCCAACTTCAGCAACATCTCAATTATATTGTGGCGAGAACTGTTAAGCAAATTGAACAATTATAATAAATATATAAAACATAAATGTAAAATAATAGCTTTAAACAAGTAAACAAGTAAAACAAAAGTGTAAAATATGAATATAATTTGAAACCACGAATTTAAGAACCAACGAAATAGTGATATTTATGAGAACCACGAAAATTGATTTCCACGAATAAAAGTACCTCCACAGTATTTTCCTCGTTATATTTGAGCCCTTCCTAAGAGGCATATAATTCAAATCGTCTCGTTCCACTATTTTGAGGAAGACAAACGGTGTAGTACATCGATCACAAATCTATAAGTACTGAGTTATACTGACTACAATAGAATCTTTTCCAGCCTAGATTAGTTCTGTCTATCCATGATGGCCTATCTCATCATTTGTAATTTTCAAAATGACTTTGATGTTCTTAATGGTAATACAAGCTCATCAACAATACTTTCCTGTATAATACTTCATCGAGAGGGCGTATGTTGTTAAACCCCTTTTTGTGTTTCACTTGTTAAAAGGGAGCAATTCACTGTGTAAGATAAAAATTAATATAAGCAGCAACATCCATTTTCATATCTTTTAGACTGAGCTGATGACTGGTACTACCATTTCATTTGCTTCCAGTAAATTTTCTCTGAAAAATCATCTCGTTTGAAATGCGAATATGCAGAAATTAAATTCACAGTAACTTCGGTATTTAGTTATTTGTTACCACTGGGTCGATGCCACTGCTGGTGGACTGTTAGTCCCCGAGGGTATTCACCAGTCCAGTAGTCAGTACTTCGGTGCTGACCCGAAAGCCGATTCAACTTGAAACCTTACAATATCTTATTTTTTCTAAATTTTTATTGAAAACTAAAGAGTATCTCTCTCATGCAAAGCTCTGTCCTTAGCGGATGTTGGCTTAACATTTAGATCACATTGGTTTTTAAACATCTTTGAGTTTATGGTCTTCCAAACGTTTAGATTTTATCTGCACTGAAGAGACATAAGTTGTCGAAATGCGCATATGCAGAAATTAAATTCACAGTAACTTCGGTATTTAGTAATTTGAATCATTGTTGATAGTGCTCAGTTATTTGAAATATTTGCATTTGTAATTTCCTTTCCAGTTATACTCTATCTAAAAATACATACACACGACTAAAGCATTAAACAACCGATGTCCTGTAACATCTTGACGAGTACTGCTAAGCACATGATTATTAGTGAATTGTTGACTTGATCTTCTGTTGTTGCAAATAATCATGGGACTAATTGGTGACCACAGATTTCTGAAAGATACAATTCATAGTCAATGACGGCAAGCGTTAATGTGAAGCTCAGATGGCTTAATGAAGTCCTCATACCTAAGAAAAGAAGATAAAGAAATGCAATCTTTTCCGGTTGTATAAGCCTTTCTAACAGATAAATACTGTTAAAATTGAAATTTTCGAGATTGGGATATTTTTGCTATTTTTTGTGGATTCTTATCTAGATCTAGAGAAAACGGCAACAATCAGTCGATAATCATTTTGATGTAACTTTAAAAAAAAAAAATTATGTTCAACTTATAGTCATTCGTTTTCTTGTGAGTTGAAAGACTTTTAATTAATTGAATTAATTAATTTGATTACAATTGAAATCAAAATATTATCAATCATGCCAGACAACAAACCATCGGAATTACAAATTTACAGTTTAACTATCACTTGACATAACTGGGGGTTTGCATTGGTTGTCCAATGGTATTAAACTATCTCTTTTAAAAAAATCGTTTTACTTTTCAAACTTCTGGTGATATTTTAATTACACATGTGGCGTGAATCCGCTTAACAACATACGTTCACAAGTCAATTTTCACATGATCACGAGTCAAATTTCCAATGTTCACTTTCATCACCATATTTTCTATCATGCAAACATGTGTGTTTTTGCCACATGTTCATTCATTCCACAACCTTCCATTTTTTCTATCATTGTGAAATGCGCGTATGCATTTATCATCTGTATTTTATTTTTATAACCACTAGGTTAGTCCCCGGACCGAAGATTTTGAAAAATGGTTCGTTGTACTCAAAGGTATATTCGCATACAAAAATACTTATATTTAAAATTCCATCAGGTGATTTAACGATTTCCCGGACAGGAAGATTCTATTGGCTGGTGAAGTGCTGACGTCATTTTTCGCATTATTTTCAAAGTCTTAAATATTTGTGGTTTAGGTCAGCATTAAATGTTTTAACCATTTGAAATGTAATAAGTTAATAACATTTGATAATCTGATAAGCCAAAATTTAAGTTTCGACATAAATAATCGATATAAATCGATTTTTTGTCTCCACGTGTGTTGTTTGAAGACCTTGAGGCATTGGAATATTAAGTAATGGAGTATATCTATATAAATACTCTATTATGATGATTTTCATTTTGATTCGTCATATTTCTGTTGAAATTGATGTATATTATGCCAGAAATACAAATATTTTATTTACAGCAGCATAGTATTCACAAAAAACAAGTCTTATCATAGCATTAAATCGTCTATTCCAAGTTCATTGAGAATTGATAATTTATCAGTGAAATGATTTACTCATCTTTATGTTATCGTTTTCCCGTCATTTCAACTTCTATCATCTTATTTAGAGGCATTCCTATCGAGATACAACAGATTTTCGTCCTTGCGTCTGTTGTCCATATGTGATTCATGAGACTAGGTTTGTTTGTTTTTCGTCACATTTAATTCGTTGAACATTTTAAATCTGATCTTATTCAAACATTAAACAGTTTTATATCAGTCTAAACCACTTCTGTGAATATATATTTTAATAATTATTTTCTTAAAGAGTAGTTTTTTTTCATTACCAAGGCAAATTGGTTGAAGCTGCTTCTGTTAAATTCAGAGATAGGGTCTACGTTCAGCTACAATTTAGTAGTCTCCCAAATGTTAATTAGTACATGTAAGCCCTACATAAAATAAGGTCTCATGTAACCGTTTAGCTTCAATTTTTCTCATGTGCCTGTTTTTCAAAGATTCACATCTTGTTTGCAGAGTTTTACTGAATAAGTGTGAAATGACAGATATATAAACCTATACCTCTTTGGAATCCTTGGAACAAATACTTTTAATTGCATAGACATCATAGTCATTCTGACAATATATATTTGCTGTATGTTTCCATGGAAACATTTGCAAAAGTTGAAAAAATTACCCTAAAATTTGCAAAAATTGTGCCAATACACAAGTTCCCCCTCAACGTATACGTTATGAACCAGCATAGCCACTATGATAGCCTGAAATGGTGAATAAACAGTTTTGATTTAGCAATAAAAAAGGATATCGTTAAGGATTACTTTTCGAAATAAAATACACCGAACACTTACATCCATTTTCGCACCATTTGTACAACATGCTATTTATGTGTCATGTGACCAAAACAAACAGCTAATAACCTACTGTAATGAATAAATTCACTTTTGATTGATTTGTTTCTTTCATGTACTATAATTCTCACAAAATAGAATAAAATTGTTCACATAAACCCACCATTACAACAATGACATCTGGATCAACCATATCATAAGCATGCACGCATTTTTGAAGCACTCTTTAACTCAGCATTTGAGGCACTAAAAAGGGTATCTGAGACCTAAGCAACCACGTCCGAATAGACGGGATGTGCCAGCTCGGGAGAGCCAAGGAAGATGGGGTTGGGTCACAGGTCTTCCAGAAGGTTACAGATCGTATGGGAGTTGAATGACCATACATGGTGTAGGATTAATTTTTGGAACTATGTCGTATCTTATACAATAAAATTTTGATCGAAATATATTTTTGCATTAATTTATTGATTGACAACATCTTTGGTTTGTTATTTCTCAATGACAATGTAGTATGCAGTTTAGCCGAAGTAACTCATTTTGCTAGAGTCTGTTTAACCTTGATTTTATGCTCCCCCACATATGGGAAATAAGAATATTTTAATGCATAAACTGTAATTGAATGCGTGTTCCTGAAGTGACTTTTATGCATATCAATCAGTTGCGTCGCTGTTTGGATTAATTTATATATCTTCGAGTTCTCTAAACTATTTTTTCTACAAGCTGGGGTTGTTTACATCTAACCAAAATGGCGACGTCCATGAATGACCCTATAGATGATTTAATTGACACTGATAGTAACTTGATAGCTACCCAATTCCTATCTAGCTCACAACCTATTGTTCATGTATCACAACCGGACCGTCGTAAAAGTTCCAGAAAAAGAGTTACCCCTGAAAGTCCTGAAGAACTATTGGCTACTTTTAAACAACAACAGAGACAGATCAGACGCAAAAACTCTAACACAGACTTGACAAATGAAAACGATAGAAAACCCCTTGCCCCCCCGCAAAAATGTTGCTGATAAGGTTGTAGATGCCTTCACAGACAAAAGTGTTCTTGATAAAATCATACCAACGCTCTCTGATAGGTTATGTGCATCAGTCACCCAAACGTTGATGGATACTATGCAATCACATATAAAGGCATCTGTACAAGAACAAATTACGCCATTGGTTCAAAAATTAACTTTACAAAATGATATTATTGAAAATCAGCAAAAACAACTCGACGCACAACAACAAAAAATAGATGAACAACGTCAGATGATGAAAAAGCAAGCTGAAATACTAGTGCACCAAGCCAACACAAACGAACAACATAAGCAAACTAGTCAGGAGCAAGATAACGAAATTGATCAGCTATATAATAAAATAGCTGAATTGGAAGAACGTATTGAAAGCCAAGAGCAATATTCGCGTCGCACAAGCATTAGGTTCCACAACGTACAGGTACCAGTGGACAGTTTAGGTAAAATTATTCATCCGGTGGATACAGATAATATAATTCTACAAATATGTAATGAGAAACTGAACCTTAATATTAGTAAACATGACATCAGTCGCTCTCATGTAATTGGGAAAGCTAGAAATGGCAAATGTCAAGTGATTGTCCGCTTCATCTCGTATAGAACACGCGAAATGGTATATGGGGCAAAAAGGGGTTTAAAATCTCATCCAGATAAGATTTTCATTACAGAAAATCTGACCAAATTTAGAACCAATATTGTCCAAGCTTTAAGTAAACTCAAATTTAATGGTTTTATGCATTCGTACTGGACATCTGATGGTCGAATATATGCTAAGGTACAACAGGATAGCAGAAAAATTCTAATACAAAATATGGATGATGTAAGACAATTAGAACCCCGCCCAACATTCGGACGAGAGATGTCAACTGAGAGTCTAAGTCTACAGCAAGGTCAAACCGAACAGACGTCGGACAACTAATAATCTACTATTAAATTCTTTATTGTTATTAAATTGTTGACTTTCAGATTTTGAGAAGTATTAAAGTTGACTTTTTATCCTTATAATGCCAAGTGCTCCACGAAATCTTATTTTAATTATTACCCATAATTGTTTACATACCAAAAACACATCAGTATTTACGTTTTATCTTTGTTTATACAAAATTTCGTGCTTTCACTGTCGATAACAACTATAAAAATTTATTTGCTTATTTTGATCTTCATCTCAGAAAAAATATAAAGACAAAAATATAAACTTTATAATTTACAATTTGAAAGGTTATTAACTTGTCTTGTGTACAATTGGGAATTTTGTCCAATAGGACAGTAATTTAATCTGAGACTACAGAACAAGATATAAATATATATAATTTCATAACACATTTTTTCTTGAAGAATCTAAAAACTCCTTTCGTTAGTGACAGGATGTTTCGACAGTTTGAATTAAGTGCCATACGAGCTGCTGTCGATACATTCTCTCATTAAAGTCATAATTCTTTTTTCTTCCTTTTGTATTTTATTCCTACATTATTCGCAGGTATAACAGTATTTATATTCGGGTCAACTTAACTCATACTCCTAAGTTAACTTGCCGATCTCTTTATCATAATATGACCTTTCCTACTTCAACACGAAAATATTGTATATCAATCATTGTAATGTCGAGTACACCCAAGGTAACATTGGGATATTTTCTTTTTATGTTACCCCTCCATGTAATTTAAAGGTTATTAATAGCAAATTTTAAGATTCAAAAGTTGCTGTTGCTCTGCATACAAAGAGTTTTTTTTTTATATATAACTGAGATTGAAACTCACGGATATATTATTCAAGTTTTGTTGATATAAAGGCTAAAACGTTTTCTATAATAAACCGACAATATTAGTGAAGAATATCAAGTTCTTATAGTTTCATCTAAAGACTCACTGATTAGACAGATTCAATTCAATAGAAATTTGTAAACAAGTTCACTTAAAGTAAGCACTGAAATAGATGATTGTTTTTTTTTATAATTGTTTCAATATGTATTTGATATTGCGAGGTAAGAAAATGTAGTAACTAGTATATTTTAGTTAACAAAGTCATAAATGTTTGCATGTTGAATATTGTTTACTGGTTTATTTCTTTCTTAGTAACCATTTGCTTTGTCATATCTATTTCAGTTTTTTTTTCTAATTGTCCTCAGATATTTTTTTATATATTGCGGTAAGAAATATAGAGTGTTCTATTTGAGTTCACCAAGTTATAAATACAAAAATACCGAAATGTTTGCATATAATCTTGTTGTATACTTGTTTATTTTTATAAAGTAAGCATTTGTTTCGTTATACATGTGTCATTGTGGCGAGCCCCAAACACTCGGAATATTAGTTTCACGGACTAAACAATAGTGAATTCTTCTGATTCAAACTATTACTATGCAACAGAATAATGCTTTTAAGTTTGGAAATTTTTTGCCAGTTAATTGAAAAATATCTTGAACCCCTGTTAGTGTGATTTTAGGGGATGTTTTTGTTTTCATTTCTGTTAACGGCACCTCCAGGAACATATCAAATTACCTATTTTTCCCATATGACGCGAATAATGATACATATATGACCGACAGAGCTTATTTTTATATTATGATACATTGTATATGTTTGTTTGTTTGATATTTATGTTTAACAAAACTCAATACTTTTCCTGTAAATCTTGGACTCGATGACAAATACGTTCTTAATGTTGCCCATTGCTGCCCAGTAGACATTTTCTTTGTATATCCTAATGGGTAATACTGTAGAAGAATACAGGGCAGCAATTGGTAAATTTTATTACCGAGGGAGGAAACTTATGAAATCTTTCCGTGTTTATTTCAACATAGGTCTTTACTTGAAAACTATTATAATTAATGTTCTTAATAACTTACGTTATTTTTGTTCCTCAACATTTGCGGCTATTCAGCAAAGTATCAATTCAAATATAGTTGATATATTTGTTATCTTAGTTCTCAGAATTCTGTTGATTATAGGAAATGTTGAAACAAATCCTGGTCCGGAAACCAACCTCAATGAATCGAATAAACCAAATTCCGTCTATGACAAATCACTATCCATTTGTAATTTGAATATTCGCAGTATACGAAATAAAATTGATTTCCTCCAAAACTTCGCTGATGAATTCGATATTCTTGTTATTACTGAAACACATCTTGATGAATTGATAACTGATAATGATATCCTGTTAGAATCTTTCAACACTATGCCATTGAGACGCGATAGAAATGCGAGTGGTGGGGGTATTTTAGTGTTTTCTAAACCCGAAATAGTTATTTCCAGAAAAACTGATTACGATAACGGTCAAGATGAGATCATCTGGAGTGATGTCCATGCACATGGTCTTACTTTCCTCCTTTGTAGCATATATCGCCCTCCGATTATAGATAACAATTTCTGGTTTCGATTACAACACTTTATCGAGTTGGCCCTCCAATCTTACGAAAACCTCGTGATCACGGGTGATCTGAACTCAAACTTATTTTGTCATAATAATAATAAGCTTTATGACCTAATGAATTTATTTAATTTAAAAAATGTGATATCTAAACCTACAAGAACAATTGGATCTAGCTGTATCCTCTTAGACCCAATCATAATCACTGAATCTATTCAAGTCAAATACGCGGATGTTTTACAAATACCTAGGGATATTAGTGATCATGATGCAGCAATTGCATTCATTGATTGTCCGAAGTTACATACTTCTACATTTACTCGAGAAGTTTGGTTATATGATCAAATGGATCGGGATAATTTTAGTAAGGATTTGAATGATATTGATTGGAATGAAAAATTTCGTGACGCAAATAATGTAAATGATATGTGCAACGAATTTGAAAAAATCTTTTTAAATATAGCAAGAAATAATATACCTACAAAGAGAATAACAGTTCGGGCTAAAGATAAGCCATGGTTTAATAATATGCTCAGGAGAGAAATTCGTATACGAGATAGATTTCGAAAAAAAGCGCTTGAAACAAAACGTGAAGACCACATCTTGAAATATAAAAAACAGAGAAATAAAGTTAATAGTCTTAAAAAGGAAGCTAAAGAAGAATTTGAACAAAATTTAGACAGTTATATTTTAGAAAATATATCCAAACCAAAAACTTATTGGAAAATAATGAAAATGCTCATAAATTCAAACAAGGGGTCATATACATTACCCTCGCTTCGTAATATTATAAATGATGACTCTCTTGATACGTTGGTTTCCGAGGAAAATGAAAAATGTGAATTGCTAAATAAATATTTTGTTCTGTGTCCTTTTTGAATGACGATAGAGTTCCCTTGCCAGAATTTGAATCAAGAACTGATACTTCTTTAAATAATATTATTGTAACTGAAGATGAGATTGTTGATGTAATACAGATATTAAATCCAAATAAAGCAACTGGCCCAGATAAAATTAGTCATAAGATGTTGAAAATTTGTCCACATATTATTTCGAAACCTCTTGTTCTCATTTTTAACAAATCATTGCAAGAGGGTGTATATCCAAACAATTGGAAAATAAGTCACGTAATTCCTATTTTCAAAAAGGGAGATTCATCGTTGCCAAGTAACTATAGACCAATATCTTTGATCAGTTGTCTAGGCAAGGTTATGGAAAGAGTAATATATAAACATGTATATAATCATCTCATTGATAATAATCTGATATATGAATACCAATCCGGATTTCTCCAAAAGCACTCAACAGTTCATCAATTGCTAGAGTTATATAAATCGATACTTAATTCATTAGAAAAGAAAGAAATAAGCTGTTATGTGTTCTGTGACTTTTCAAAAGCATTTGACAAACTATGGCATCGGGGGCTTCTACATAAATTAAAAGCATATGGAATTTCAGGAATACTTCATAACTGGTTCAGTAACTATCTTAAAGAAAGAAAACAGTCAGTTATCAGTAAAGAGTCTTGTTCTCCCTTACTTAACTTACGTGCTGGTGTCCCTCAGGGGTCAGTACTTGGACCCTTATTATTTCTTATATACATTAATGATATTGGTGATAATCTTCGATCATTGACACGATTGTTTGCAGATGATACCTCTCTTGGCTATTCAAGTAGTAACCCAAATGAAGTAAAAACAGTTATATATAATGATCTAGTTGAACTAGAATTATGGTCTTCTAGGTGGTTAATGTCCTTTAACCCTGATAAAACTGAAATTATGAAATTTCCAGTACGAATACAGATTTGAATTTCAGTTTTTCCATTAATAGGAAAAACATCCCAATAAAATCTGCCCACAAACATCTTGGAATAACTCTATCTCAAGATGCTAAATGGAACGACCATATTGATTTTGTATTAAAGAATATAGCTACTCACCTTAATGTGTTGAGAAAACTTAAATTCAAATTGGGAAGAAATAACCTTGACAAATTATATTTGGTTTATATTAGACCATTGTTCGAATACGGTTGTGAAATATGGGACAATTGTGGTTTAACCAACTCAGATAAGTTAGAAAAACTGCAATTAGAGGCAGCCAGGATTGTTACAGGTTTACCTTCATTTGCTTCTATTGACTCCTTGTATAACGCAACGGGATGGGAACCACTTTTTGAAAGACGCAAGCGTAGAAAACTTCAACTTTTACATAATATGATGACTGGGAATGTACCTTCATACCTTAGTAATCTTATTCCACCGACTGTTCAAAGTACTTCTGTTTATCCCCTTCGAAATGGACAGGATTTAATACTACCATTTTGCAGACTCCCAATCACAAACGAATCGTTTATTCCTTCCACAGTTAGAGAATGGAATAAGCTAGATTTAACTACTCGTAACTTACACCCTTTATCAAAATTTAAAAATGAATTAAAAATATGTCCCTAAAAGATAAGATAAGTGTCCGACGTACTTTTCCTATGGTCCTCGTAAACTGAATATAATATTGACACAGTTACGATGTTCTTCCTCTTTTCTCAACTTCGACTTAGCTAGAGTTAATATCATAATAAACACAACGTGCAGTTGTGGTGCACCCCGAGAGGATGCCTACCATTTCTTTTTTGAGTGTACTAAATATAATGAAATACGTCGTCACTTGCTTTCAAATCTTAACCAGTTGCAAACTGAGCTTGAAATTAATCTCAAATTATTAACATGTGGAAATAGCAATTATTCAACAGAAGTTAATATTGCGATATTCAATGAAGTTTATAGTTATATAAAAAAGTCAAAACGTTTCCTCATTGTTTGATTTAAATTATATTTCTGTCAACGAGTCCATGATTATGATTATAGTCAGTATATTTAAAAATCTACATATTTAGTAATTGTTCAAATCTGTTGCATGCTCTACTATTATTGTATAATACTGTATTATATGGGAGAAGACTTAATAAGCTGGATAAGCTTGTGTCCTATCCCTTTTGTTCAATGAGCAAATAAAATTGTTATAAACTAAACTAAACTTGATTTTATTGAATCGAAGCAACTCATTTTCTTCCCTTTTTCATTCGTTTGTTGTAATTGCTAATCCTGTTCTGTTTTGTTTTGATCTGATTATTTGTTTCTGTGGTGTTTCGTGCTTTGTTTTTTATATACCCCAAACACAACTTTTCGAAGTAATAGAAAAGTGGTTAAATGTAAACACTTGCAACCACTGACAAAGAAGCGACGTGTTGTATCAAAATGTGGATTCTGTTGCATCAAGAGATCTGCCTGTCGAGGAAGTACAATTGTTGGTACAAAGCACGGCATTTCTACTGAACTGCAATTAGCTAATGACAGAATCGACAAAATTCAAGAAGATTCATTCCACAGGGAACTGAGAAGTAGCATTGAAAAACCAAGTGTGCCTTACGCAGAACTTCAATGTATCAGTTTATGTTATAAATGTTTTACCAAGCAATTGAAAAAGGTAAAATCAAAATGTACGAGCAGTATATCGTCATTGGACTCGCTTGCACAAAAGCTAAATATACCTGATGGTCCTTCTACTCGATCTTCTGCTGCAAACTGTCAATGGAAGTCTATGGTTTTATTCAGTACCATTTCCGGCATTATGGCTAGAAACAGGGACCCCATAAGTAACGCTACAAACCAGTTGCTCTAAAAAAAACGTATGTGCAAGTGCTGAATGAGAGGGCGATTGGGTCTTTATCAGATGGATCTGATTTGGTTGCTGTTGGTGCTCAGTACCATAGCAAATGTTACCAAGCATATGTATCCGAGAAAAAAATAAAATCGAAATCTCCAGAGTCGATCTATACCAAGTAGTATTTTACAAGTTAGATTCTAAAATTGCTGAACCATTATTCCATGAAGGCGAGGTGTTTGAACTTCAAGCACTTCTTGATAAATATAAACAATTTTTCCTTTAGGATGGTGTCGATAGTCCAGGTTATCCATCTCATCGACTAAAAGAAGAGCTAAAAAGTCATTATTGGGATAGAGACACATTCAAGGCACAGACTAGTAGTAGCCATAGCGTCATATTCATGGCAAATACAGCAATTGAAGCGCTTATTTCCACTGTCGTATTCCAAGCACAGGTTTGTTAACCGAATAAATAACAAAATTCGTGTTCTTTTTGAGGCCACGGCATGGATTTGTCTAGCAGTGATAGTGAAGAAGGGGGTACACGAACCATATTTTATGCCTCAGCTGCTGCATCATCTGCATTTCAACGCATTATTTCTCATTCTCCTGACACTTATGTTCTCGTTCTCCTTGTTCTATTTTCGTTTGATTTTGGTGTTTAGATTTTGTTGCTTTGTCTAAAGGTGGGCGAGGTTACAAGCCCATATCAATTGCAGGTATGCTTGAACTACTTGTGTAAAACTCTACCTGCATCCAATGCTATTACTGGTTGCGATTCAACAAGTTGCCTTGAAAAACAAGGAAATGTCAGATCTTGGGAACTGTTCAAATCAAAATCTATCGATATTTCTTCCCTCGCCCAAGCTGTCTACACTACCCTTCGATGAGATAACAGATAATTTAGAACAGTGTGTCCTGCGTATATACAATGAATCTCCAAGTTGAAGCAAAATACGGTATAATACATTGGCAAACGAATACCGAAGCAAGAACAGGAAAGGAGAAATTCTAAATTTATATATCCAACATGACGGCAATTCACAGCAACACGAATTGAGACAGTATGACAAAGACAAAAACAAAAATTAATAAGAACGCCACAAAACTAAAGCACTAGCAG